>JANBXA010000588.1:1720000-1870000 GCA_030556225.1 Cricetiscus sungorus
CAGGTTCTTTGCTTTCATAGAAGTGCTCACAGAGATGATGTCTATTTTGAAATAACACAGTCCTCAAAAAGTGTGTTCTTTGGTAGAGTCCTAAAAGTCCTTTATCCTGTTTACACAGCCACCCTTCTGAGAACATTAGCACTCCTGCTGTACTGATAGGTGTCCAGCATGTGGCCAAGGCTGTTACAGGTTTAGCCCATAATAAGGTCTATAATCTATTTTGAGTTAATTTTTGTGTGTGGGATAAGGTATAAATCCAGATTTATTCTTTTGCACAGGCAGGTACTCACATGCACGCACGCATGCACATAAACACACAGACACCTCCAGTTTTTCCAGCATCATTTAATAAAATACACTATCCTTTCACCTGCTGGATTGCCCTGATACTTGTGATCAATTGAACACAAATGTCAAGATGGACTTTTGGAAGTATTTACTAATGTGGTCACTCAGTCTTTATTTTTATTTTTATTTTTAATGTGGTATTGACCGCTATGCTTGTTGGATAAACAATTGTCTAGGAAAAAAATCTAGACTTTAGCTACTGTAGCAAGAACATGGAGGTCAGAGACAGGCCAGATTTATTTGCTTCTAAAACATCTTTTGCACAAGTCCCTATGACAACAACTCTGTTGTGACTGGGATGCTCATCCAGGGTCACTTCTGGCTCAGGCTTGTTTCAGATGCCATGTAGTTTCTTGAGTTTCTGCACAGTTGCTGTATGCTTCTAGACCTTCTTTGTGTTGTGTGTCAGATGAGGTCAGAAATCTCTTTCATTTAGTGCCATTTGGTATTTAGTGAAACTAGGAATTAAGTAATCTTCCATTTATGAATGAGGCTGTGTACATTTATTTTGA
Source organism: Cricetiscus sungorus (assembly GCA_030556225.1). Classification (NCBI taxonomy): domain Eukaryota; kingdom Metazoa; phylum Chordata; class Mammalia; order Rodentia; family Cricetidae; genus Cricetiscus; species Cricetiscus sungorus. The sequence continues at coordinate 1,720,861 of JANBXA010000588.1, forward strand.
TTTTGTCAAATTCACCGATTCTGAGGATCAGAAATATTTTATCTTCCTCTTTTCTCTTGGATCTCGATTGGATACCTGTTTTGTTTTGCTATGTATTGTGTTCTGCATCCTTTGATGAGAGACATCTTTAGCTGATGAGTTTGGCTTCAGTCATATCTGTTTGGTTGCTTAGTACATGGGCTGTCTTCTAATTATTATGAAAAAAGGAGATAAAGTCTGGGAAGAAATTCTTGAGAATCATATGCTTGATGAATAATTTATATATAGAATATATAAAGAACTTTGAAACCAAATAAGAAAACAAGGGGCTAGAAAGATGGCTCAGTGGTTAAAGACACTGACTGCTCTTCCAGAGGACCTGAGTTCAATTCCCAGCACCCACACGACAGCTCACAACTGTCTATAACTCCTATTCCAGGGCATCTGATACCTCACCCAGACATACTTGCAACAAAACACGAATGAACATGAAATAAGATAAATTATATATTAAAAAAAGAAAAAACAACCCATGTTTTCTTTTGTATATAAATCTTTCACACAATATTTTGATTGTTTTTCTCTTCCCCAACTCCTCCTAGATCCTACCCATCTAGCTTTGTGTCCTCTCTATTTTAAAACACCCCACAAAACAAACAAACCAGTAAGACCAAAAATCTCAAAGTGAAACAAAAAGTTCACAGAAAACAAGACAATACCCATAGCATTTATTTTGTATTTGTCAACTGCTCCTGAGCGTGACCTGCCCTGGAGTGTTGATAAACTCAGTGAGACTCCTTTGGAGAAAACAGATTTCCCTTTGCTACTAGTGGTTATCAATTGCAAATGGCTTCTTGGTTAGGGGAAAATAAACCTGTTTTTAAAACTTGGACGTGCTTCACCAGGAGATACATGAATGCCCTGTTAAGTACATGAAATTGTGTTCAGTATCATAAGAATACAAACTAAAATAATTGGACCATCTGCTGCTAAAAACTTGATGCAAAGACAGTGTATCTCTTAAAAGCCAGCACTGCATTGTTCCCGGTTCCTGCCTTCACCGCTTGCCACCTCCTCCGTGGTGGGAGATTTTTTTACTGCATTGGATCACGGGGTGCCCCACCATGTCAGATGCAGCTGTGGACACGAGCTCCGAGATCACCTCCAAGGACTTGCAGGAGAAGAAGGAGGTTGTGGAGAGGGCAGAGAATGGAAGAGACGCACCTGCCAGTGGGAATGAATGCTAATGAGGAAAATGGGGAGCAGGAGGCTGACAGTAGGAAGATGAAGAAGAGGAAGCAGGTGGGGAGGAAGAGGATGGAGACGAAGAGGAGGAGGCTGAGGCTCCTACTGGCAAGAGGGTGGCTGAAGATGGTGAGGACAATGATGTTGACACCAAGAAGCAGAAGACCAGTGAGGATGACTAGACAGCAGAAAGGAAAGGCTAACCGTACGGCCACTGGGACATTCACCCTCCACTTCCCATCTCAGACTTTAAACATGCTCACTTCAAGTAGGGGAGCAGGCCCGGGCCGTCAGCGGGCAGCGCCACCCACAGGTGCCACACACTCTCCGCCACCCGCCACCCACAGGTGCTGCACGCTCTCCACCACCCCACCAAAACCACAACATGGATTTGCAACAGGGGGAGGAAAAAAGAACTAAAACTTCCAAGGCCCTGCATTTTTCTTAAAAAATACTTTAAAAGGAGAACTTGTTTGTGTTTTTTATTTACATTTTATATTTTTGTACATATTGTTAAGGTTCAGCCATTTTTAAAGATAGTGGGTGACCAAGCCAACCTTCAGAGCATTCTCTGTCCTACTTCTGACCTTACTCGTGGTGTGGCCATGTTCATTATAATCTCAAAGGAGAAAAAAAACTAGTAAAAAACATAAACAAACCAATCTATTTTATTTTCTCCTGAGATAGGTTTTTCTGTGTCACTTTGGAGCCTGTCTTGGAACTAGCTCTTGTAGACCAGGATTGTCTTGAGAACTCACAGAGATCCGTCTGCCTCTGCCTCCTGAGTGCTCTAATTTTTTTTTTTTTTTTTTTTGGTTTATTATTGGTCATTGTTTCACACACGCATCAAATAGGCCTCCAAAAAAAAAATTGAAAAAAGCAAAACAAACAAAAAAAGATTGATATAGCAGTTTCTGTAGGGAGAGAAAAGGCAGGGACTCCAGTCCACTGCTGGGTAGGAGTGCAAACTCTGTAGTGTGAAAACCAGTTTGGCAGCTTGGAACCTAAATGTCAATCTGCTATATAAACAACACCAGAGAAAGAAGCAAACCTTTTGTAGATTTGTGTGAATGGTTACAGCAGCTGCTAGAGAGCCATGGCCAAGGCGGGCAAAGCCCGAAGGCAGATGGTGGTTCTCGCGTTCTTCCGTTGCCCAAGGCTCTGCCTTCTGTTGATTGCTCCCTTTGTTCCATAAAGCTTTTGAGAATGACAGAACACACATACACATAAAATAAGTTAGTAGAATTTTAATGTTTAATCGTGCATTTAGATGGTTACCATGAGTATAGCTCCAGGTGTCCTGTCAGCCTTGCTCTTGGGAGCAGTCAAGCAGTCACTCACCCTGGTACTTTACTCATGGTTCTCATTAGAATCAACATGGACTGTTTTTTTGTCGGCTCTGTGTGTGTAGCTCTGGCTGACCAGAATTCACTATGTAGCCCTGGGTGGCTTGAGATTCAGAGATCTGCCTACTGCGATTAAAGGTGCATGTCACCATGCCTAGATTGTGCGCGCTCTCTGTCTCTCCCTCTCCTTTTCCCTCTTTCTGTTTATGTGTACGAGTGCTTTGGATGCAAGTACATCTGTGAGCCTGGTACCCATGGATGCCAGAAGAAGGCATCAGATTCTCTGGAGTTACAGGCAGTTGTGAGCCTAGGTCTTCTGCAAGAACAAGTGCTCCCAACTTCTGAGCTATCTCTTCAGACCCCTGTTTATTTCTTTGTTATTATGACTACCCATACAGAAAAAAATGTATAAAATGTGCAGCTTAAAAAGGTACTCAGAATTTTGTTGTTGTTTCGAGACAGGGTTTCTCTGTATTGCTTTGCAGCCTGTCCTAGACCTCACTGTGTAGACCAGGCTGACCTCGAACTCACAGAGATCCACCTGCCTCTGCCTCCTGAGTGCTGGGGTTAAAGGCGTGCGACACCACCACCTGGCTTTTTTTTTTTTTTTTTTTAAGTTATAATTTTTTCTTGGAAGAAATTTTATCAAGGAAGCCAACCCACCCTGTGAGAACAATAAAAGGACTTCAATAACCATGTGATTTTCTATGTGGCTTTTAAAATGTCATGTATGCCTGTTGTTGAGTTTAAAGTGAAATATTAAGAGTGCTGTGCTACCAAAAAAAGTTACTCAGAGACTGTTGGGATTGGCAGTCAGGATTAAAATTTCTTGCTTTATTCTTTGCAACCCAATCCTATGTTGTTCATTTTAGTTTTACAAACACTAAAGCAAAATGTTTGGTGAAGGTAAAATTTAAACTTCTGTTCAGATTTCACAGGTTGTTTTTAGATACAGAAATATAAACAAATCATAACTCTGTCAAAAACAAAAACACAGCAAATGTAGAGCAAGGCCCCAAAGTCGGGTGTGGTTCAGTGAGCTGCATCAAAGACATCATCAGACACCACCAGAAGGAGCAGCAGAGGTTCCTGCAGAGATGTGAGAAGCAGAGTTAGAAGCAAAGGCAGGGGCAGAGTGTGGGGACAGCTTAGCTGTGTGCTGAAAGCTTACACTCAGTCTCTTTTTGAGACAGCTTTCTGTTAGTCTGGGGGGTCTTGATTGGGTTTGTCTTCTCTGCCAGTTGGAGATTAAAAGGCAGAAAAATCGCAAATGCAACAGGGTAACGGCAGGGGCGGCAGCAGTTCCCAGACACTGCAGACAGCAGGAGCTGACGAAGGAGGGCTGTTATTAGGGCAAGGAAATACAGACACAGCAAGACACAGGGAAAAAGAGCAGAGAGGGACTTGGGAAGCTGAAGCCCAGTCACTCTTAGAGGCCTGGGGCTTTAAGGGTCTCTGAGGGAGGTCTTCCTTCCTCAGCGTAGGCTTAGTCAGTTTGAACCAAGACAGGGAAGCTGGTAGATCCACAGCTTTGGGTAGATATGTCCTAGCCTGACCTCAAACTTGTAGGGTCAGACAGCAGGCAGATCCCACAGGAAGTTTACTATTTGTATTCTCTAAGCCTGGCCCTCTTCCTGTCTACCTGCCTATATGGAGTCTGTCTTAACTGCTGGTCCCTCAGTACAGTTAAGAGGTTTCTGTAAGGAGCAGTGAGTACATACAGTTGGCACACCAAACGCCATGCAGTGCAAGCTGCTACACTTGCCAGAGAGGAAGGCAGCTTGAGAGGACAGTGGTTAGTGGATATGAGATGCAGGGGCTCATTTGTAGGGTAGCTTTGGAATGACATTCCTTTCTACCCTGGTAATTTCATCTTGTGAGTAGATTGCGAACTTACTAGAAAAGAAAACATCTTTAGGATTGCAGATGTCTGTCTCCCTTTCTCTCTCCCTCTTTCTCCTCTCTCTCTCTTTATAGGCCTTGTGAATGTAGCAAGATGATGCTTTGGGGACCAGTGTTAGTTACTTTTCTGTTGCCATGGAAGAATGCCCTGGCTAAAAGCAGTTACTAGGAGAAAACGTTTCCTTTAGACGGAGTTCTCAGTATGAGAAGGCATGGCAACAGGAAGGGAAGGCATGCTGGCAGGAGCTGGGGCTGACGGGTCAGACCTCACCCACACACAGGAAGTAGGCAAGCCGGTACAGGACTCCTTCCAGCAAGGTTCTGTCTCCTAACGGTTCCATAACACCCCAAGCAGCACCACAGCCTGGGAGCCAGCTGTTGAAAAACACAGGAGCCTGTGGGGACATTCCTCATCCCAGTCCCTACAGGACAATGGGCCCTGTGGAGGCTGGAGTGGAGCTGAGGTTACCAGGGTCAGCAAAAGTGTGCTGCCAGTCCACTTCTAGTGCATTAATATCTAGAGCAGCTCACACACACGATGGACACTAAAGCCAGAACTCTTTTTAGAAAGGTCTTCCCACACCTCTTCTCTCTATAGTGCTAGGCACCACATCCCTGGCTTTGTGAGTGCAAAACAAGTGTTCTACCAACTGAGCTATTCCCCAGCCCCAGAAACAGGCTCTCGATCTAACTCTCCCTCCCCACCTCTGTCTCTGTCTTTTTTGGGGGAGGGGTGTTCAAAACAGGGTTTCTCTATATGGTCCTGACTGTCCTGGAACTTGATCTGTAGGCCAAGTTGGTCCAACTCACAGAGCTCCAGCTTCTTCTTTTTTTTTTTTAAACTAAGGTCTCACTATATAGCCTTAGGTGGCCTAAAACTCTATGTAGTAAGAGATCAATCTGCCTCTGATCCATCTGCCTCTGCCTGTAGAGTGCTGGGATTAAAGGTGGAGCCTCCACACCAAGTTTAGAAACAATGTTAATAGCCCAAGCTAGACTCCAAAGATTCTGATCATCCTGTCTTGGCTTCCCAAGAATGCACACCATAATATTTGACATGCCAACACTTTTTTTTTGTTTGTTTTGTTTTGAGAAAAGATCTCACAGTGTAGCCCTGACTAGCCTGAAAATCATTGTGTAGACCAAGCTAGCCTTAAACACACACACACACACACACACACACACACACACACACACACTTCAGCACCTCCCAAGGTGTGAGCTGCCATGTGTGGCTTTGCCCTCTCTTGTCTTCCCACTGACTCACTTCCTATTTCCAACCGGTCTCCCTTTACTTTGATGTTTGTTTTGATGACCCAGTGAGTTTAATTAGGTCTGCTCACATGATCACTAATGAGCTAATTCCAGAGCATGGGCAATTTACCAGTGCTCCTGCCTCAGCCTTCATTAACTGTCAGCAGCTCTTTAGGAAGGCATGACGTGTGGTGAACCCTTCCCATCCGGGTGCTGGCAGGCCCAGTTGTATGCAGTTCTCCTGTAAGTAATCACAGCTGCTGTGAGGCCAAGAACACAGCAGCGTGCCACGCCCAAGTCAGCGGCTCACACATTCTTCCCAGTCCTCCAGCCCCCTTCTTCCAGGGTTCCCTGAGCCTTGAGAGGTGAAAACCATATCCCATTATGGCCAAGCATTCAGTTGTTGCTATTCTCAGCATTTGGGCCAGCTACAGGTCTGCACAGTTACCATTTACCACCGTAAAACGAAGCTTCTCTAACTGAAACAGATAGCAGCACTGATCTCTGGGCAGTGTGATGGTCACAGCATGTGCATTTAGCAAGACAGCAATCGTATCTTACCTCCTAGGGCCTATGACCTCTAGACATGGGCTTTTGACCAAGTTTAAAATACCAAACATGAACTCCCTGCACAGAGCAGGCCCCAACTTCTGTCAAAAAGTGGTTGGTGACCCTGCTTGTGTGGCTTAGAGAGCAAAGGTACTTTCTGCCAAACCTGAGGACCTGTGTTCAGTGGCTGAAATCTACATGATGAAAGGAGAGATCTGCCTGGTTAAATCATTCTCTGTGTATTAATTAAGTAATTAAGTAATTAATGCAAAATATCTAACTTTTAAAAGAGGCCAGCTCCACATTGCTCTTTCAGAATCTTTAGGTAAAAAAATGATCTTCAGATAAGAATGTCAAACAAGTCTTGATTTGTGTTTTCCTGGAGTTTAGAGTATGCTCAGGAAATCCTAGGTGTTGAGGAAGAGGCAGAGCTGGTAGAGTATTAGTTGCGACTGGAGAGATGTGTGGCAGTTAAGACTCAGATTCAATTCCAGCACCACAAGTGGCTCACAGCTGTCTGTAATCTCCTTGCGTCTGTGAGCACCAGGTATGACTGGGATGCACAGACATACATGCAGGTAAACCCCACATACATAGAATTAAATTCAAAAGTTAGAAAGATAATTGTAGGAGGGCAAAGGTGCTAGGCCTTAAAGGGATCCTCAGTGTGTGTGTAAATGTAGAAGTAGGAAGTACGTAGTGGGATGAGGGGTGCCCTTCCAGCACAGCCTTCCTGTTAGAATGAAGGGTTCCCATTAGGGTGGAGCTCTGAAGCGATTATGAGCTACCTCCTTTATTTTAAGGTGCCCTTGTTCTTTATTTTCCCTCTGCCCCATGAGAGACCTCCCATGCCCGACAATACATCATGCACATGTGGGGCTCAGTGAGCCGTGTCCTATGTGAATGGTTGAAAGCTCAGGCTCCAGGCTTCTGCTTGCCCGTGTCCTATGTGAAAGGTTGAAAGCTCAGGCTCCATGCTTCTGCTTGCTTTCCCCTCTGTGAGTGTGGGGCCCTGGCGCCTGCCTGCCTGGTGGTGGCTCCGAGGCCTGTGCAGAAAGAGCCCATGGCCAGATGTAAAGAACTAGAGTTCCTTAAATGCTCAAGCCAAATGTGGCATTCTCTGTTGGCTAATAGGTGGGCACACAGAGGGTTTCTCCTCACAGCAGATGACGGTGGAGTGCTCTCTCGTGCTTGTCACCTGCACATTTACTTTCTTGGTTGTCTGTCCTCAAACATTAGGCAGCCCTTTTGCATAAATCCAACTGTTAAATCCCTACTGAAAATAATTTCAGTTATGCACATTTACAAATGGTCGCATAATGTTGAGTTCTTTATTAAATATACTATCTGATATTTATGTATTAGAAAATTATATTTAGAAAGATTATACCTGTTACTCTACTTTAATAAAAGTGATCATCAGCTAGAAGTTCCTGTGAAGAAAGCTAATTTTTGCTCTTCTAACCCTAGGGAACCTATGTGAAATTGAGCTTCATATGAAGTCTGACACTAGAGAAAGGTTGTACACAGAGGAAAGTACAGACAATGAGTACTTTTTGTTCTCTATAGGTTGGAAATCCACGCGTTGAACTCACCCTCTCAGAACTTCAAGATATGGCAGCCAGGCAACAGCAGCAAATTGAAAATCAGCAGCAAATGTTGGTTGCCAAGGTACGTTCATGGGAAGCATCATTCACAATGTGTATTTTTCAGGCTGAGGTTCCCTTCGTGGGTGGTGAGATAGGGCTGTGCTAGGAAAGTGCTGGGCAGTGGTTATGTTGCACGCTGTAATGGCACCAAAGCAAGAACGTTTGGTCCTTGGAACACATGGCTGGTCCTAACCAAACGGCAGACAGATGTTTCTTCTGGGTTTGCTAGGTGTGAGCTTGGCTGTGTAGTTGGTTTTGTTGTCCTAGAGAAGACTGGCATTTTTAGGAGAGTTCGGATGGGACCCTGGAAGAGTGACGACCAGTTAACAAATACTACTCCACGTTGAGTGTGTTAGGGCTGTTACAGTGCGGGGCATGGTTAGGACATGGAAAACCCCTGTAAAGTAGGTTTGGGAATTTTTCTAAATCATGGTTTAGTTATGCTTGATAATCAACTAGAAAAGATCAGGGCCACTACCCATCCCTTAGTGGGTTGTTCATGGTGTGAAATGTCTTAAAGTGTTCTGGATCTACTTTAAAGAGAGCCTCTTAACATTCTAGTGTGGATTATTGTCCTCTTTTGTGATTTTTCTTTTACTGGTGTATGTTTACGTGTATATGTGTGGGTGACATGTGTGTCGTGAGGTGTGGGGCCAGAGGACAAGGTCTTGGAGTTGGTTTTCTCCTTCCACCATGTGGGTCCCAGAAGGTGAGCTCAGGTTCAGGCTTGGTGGTAAGTGCCTTTACCCATCTGGCTAGCCTGACTGTCCTCTCTGGAGAGAGAGCTACTTAGTCACAAGTCCTATATTTTTCACTTGCGTGTGTAGTTCACTGTTCTGGATGCTTATATGTAAAAGAGAATTCACTGGACGTCTAGAAAAATTGCCTCATTAGGCCAACACGATGGCTCACCCTGACGCCTGAGGTCCATTCCTGGGACTCCCATGGTAGAAGAACAATTCCTGCAGGTTGTCCTGTGAGCTTCACAGTGCACACATGGACCCACCCATCCACTTATACTCACATACTAAAAACTAAGTTGTCTCAAAGCTTGTTGTACCTCAAGGATAAACAGTATTGTACAACTGGAGAGATGACTCAGCAGGAAGCATATTGCTGCTTTTCCAGAGGACCTAAGTTCTGTTCCCTACACATATACCAGGCAGCTCACAAGTGCCTGCCACTCTGGCTCCAGGGGATCTGATACCCTCTTTTGGTCTCTGTGGGCTCTTACATCACACACACACACACACACACACACACACACACACACACACACACACACACACACACTGTAATGAAGAAACTTTGTGGATACTTTCCACGATGTAAATCACAAGTTAATATTCAACCTGAAATATTTGAGCCTGAAATTTTGTACCTTACTATAGCACTGTGGAATCATGCAAAAGCCTCTTCTCATTTTGGTGTACTTTATGCACACAGATGGGATCACGAATGCTTATTCTTGATTTACCTTTACAGTATGTTTTCACATGAGTAGGAGAAAAATTGTTGAAGAGTGTGTCTTTCATTTTAGGATTATCCTATTATGAAATGTTTCACCATTTAAAGACACTTATCATGAAGAAAGCAGAGTCCTTTGATGGCCTAGTATGAGTTACAGATTAGAGGTTCATTTTGTGGTCAACCATTCTTCTTCCTAGTAGAACACTGCTGTCTAGGAAACTGAGTGAGCATCAGGAGCCCTGTGCAGGCAGCAGGAGGCAAGGCTAGTGAGGCTTGACATGATGGCACACAGGCAAATGCTGGCATGCTTCTTGCTGTGACATTTCAACAGAGGCCCAGCATGAGCCGAGTGTGCATGTCGTCAACTCTGCCTAAAGAATCTCCAGACTCATGATGTGATATATAAAGGTAATCAAAAGTTTCCATTTGCAAAGTAGATTTTTTTGTTCTTTTTTAGGAACAGCGGTTACACTTTCTAAAGCAGCAGGAACGTCGCCAGCAGCAGTCTGTCTCTGAAAATGAAAAGCTTCAGAAATTGAAAGAACGAGTTGAAGCCCAGGAAAACAAGCTGAAAAAGATCCGTGCCATGAGAGGACAGGTTGACTACAGCAAAATCATGAATGGCAATCTGTGTATGTACCTTCAGCCCATGGACCCACACACCCATAAGTCTAGTCACGGCAGTTTGCATGTTCTAACATAACACTGCACTCTCACCTGCAGTAAAGAGGATGGAGTTCATTGGGTTAACTGACTTTTTAAAAATTATTTAAGTTGCAAAAAAACAAAAACAACAACAAAAACTCATGAAGTCTGAATAAGATTTTGTCCTAGTATGGTATTGTTTGAAACTAATTTCCTGGGGTTTTTTTTAGATATAAATTTAATTGTGCATTTTATAGGACACAGTATAATAATTTGAAGAATGTGTATAATGTGTGTTGGTTAATCAGGAGGTTCACATTTCTGTCTCCTTGAATGTAAAAAATATTTTGATAAGTCTATGGTGATTGTTGCATACTTATGACTTGCAGTTTGTTTCAGAATAGTTCTGGCCCCTTCTGTTATGGTGGTGACATCAGCCCTTTGGATTGGTGTCTGGATGATCCAGGGGCTATAATGAGTAGTCTGTTTTTGTTTAACTATTTAAATTTTATTCATGCATTAAGATGACATGGTGGCACAGACCCTTGAGAGGCAGAGGTGGGAGGACAAGGCTGTGGAGTAGGGCCTCGCCCCAACCAATGGTCAGTTATATCATGTCAGGTGCATTGTATGCTTCTGTGTGGGTTCTGGGGTTTTGTTTTCTTTGTTGGTTGGTTTTTTGTCAGTTTAGCATATGCCTATTTAATGTTATGATGATGGGTAATACTTTCACAACAAAGTTTTTATCTTGCTCTCTGAGTTTCTGAAATACTTTGGCTAAACAAGCTTTTCTATTAATTCCCTAAAGAGTATTAATTAACTAGTGCAAGCATAATTATTGACTCTGTGAATAGTCACATCATGGATTTTGAAATCTGTTGGTGTGTTCCAGAGCTGGGTAAGCTAGAACACTTGCCTGGCAAATGTGAGACTTGGGGTTTCTCCACCCGTAGCTCTTAGAAGAAAAAAAAAATCTGTTTTGGGTTATACATACACTATATTTTTTATTTTTATACATAAACTTCATTCCAAAGCTGGCAATAAATAATACCAGAATTATATATAGAAATGAAGACTGAGTATGTCCCTTAAGTGACCATTTTCCTTTTTTGTTAATTACAGCTGCTGAGATAGAAAGATTCAGTGCCATGTTCCAGGAAAAGAAGCAGGAAGTTCAGACTGCAATCTTACGAGTTGATCAGCTTAGTCAGCAACTAGAGGACTTAAAGAAAGGAAAACTGAATGGGTTCCAGTCATACAATGGCAAGTTGACAGGACCAGCGGCGGTGGAGTTGAAACGGCTGTACCAAGAACTACAGGTAATTGTCTGAGTCTAGGGGCTCGGCCTTGCTTATTGGACAAAACATTTACATTCAGTCTTCAACATTTCCATTTCTCTGGCTTGGAGAGATGGCTCAGCGGTCTTGAGCAGCAGACCTGAATTCAGTTAACAGCATCACATGGCTGCTCACAAACATCTGTAACCCCACTTCCAGAGATCTAATGGCCTCTTCTGTCCTGCAGTTATTGTATACTACACGATGCACATACATACATGACAACAAAACACTCATATACATAAAATACATAAACCTAAACAAATTTCCACTTCTCAAAAGTGGCCTGACATTCAGAGGGTTTTGTGATTTTTTTTTTTTTTTTTTTTTTTTAGCACTTGGTACAATAGGTATGAGATCATTTAATGAGGACATTGCAATACAGACAAGATCACGGAGCCACGTCAGTTACCTTCTTTCTCTTATCACGCTGTTACATTTTTAAGCAGCTGTGAAGTATGTATGATTTTAAAGGATATTTTTGGTGAGATATGTTGTGAAGCTATTTTGGTGAGGTAGCTTTTTGGTCTACAGTTAAGTATTTAAGTGTGTTTTGCCTCCTGTCTGGTTTATGTACACAAATAGGAATGTGTGAGTGTGCAAGTAGTGTGCTAGTATTATGGGCTTCTGAAGAGTTTACCAAGATAATTGCCTAATTTTCTACGTGGGATATATTCTAATGTTTTCTAGTCTCTCCTATTCCATTTCTGTTTGAAATATCAGTCATAGGGAAGGGTGAATAAGAGCACTTGCTATTCTTCCAGAAGAGTATTTTGGTTCCCAGTACCCAGGTAGGTCAGGTGACTCATAGCGGCCTATAGTTCCAGCTCCAGCTCCAGGGACCCAACACTCCCTCTTTTGGCTTTGGCAGGAACACACACACACACACACACACACACACACACACACACACACACACACACACACACACACACACGGCATAAGCTTGCACAGATACACACATAAATAAACAAATAATAATAAGTGTCAATTATAGCCCAGTAAAGTGAGTGCTGTGTTTTGTAATCTTCCTGGCACTTCCATAGTTAAAGGTCCTCATTCAATAGTCTGGGGTTTGCCTCCTGGATTCAGAGAGTTGCTGCAGGGACTACCTCCCCAGGGGTCTAGGCTTGGCCTTATAGAGCACTGGTGACCCTTGTCCTGTGTGTGCTTTGAAGAGGATGAATAGTTGAAGATGTTTGTCCTGTCTTTGGTCCATAAGCACTCTGTTGAGCATGAACTCAAGACTAACCTGTGTACATAGCAAGATCCTGTCTCACAAAACAAAACAAAACAAGCCAGGTGGTGGCGGCTTTAATTCCAGCACTCAGGAGGCAGAGGCAGGTGGATCTTTGTGAGTTTGAGTCCAGCCTGACCTACAGAGCAAGTTCTAGGGCAGGCTCCAAAGCTATATATAGAGAAGCCCTGTCTTGAAAACAACCCTGGGGATGTTTGTCAGTTCTTGCCTGCCATTATTTACAAAGTCCTGGATTTAATCTCCTGCACCAAAACTCAAACAAAGCTGCTTGTGTGCTGCTTTCCCTGTGCTGGACCTGCTTCCACCCCATTCACCCACCCATCCACCCACCCTTCTGCCCTCCCTCCCTCCTCCCCTCCCCCTAGAAATGAGCTTTTGATCTCTTCCTTCCTTCTTTTCTTCCGATTTGTTTTTTATTTTTGTTTTCTTTTGTTTGTTTTTGTTGTTGAGACAGGGTTCGCTGGCTGTCATGAAATTCACTCTGTAGACCAGACTGGCCTTTTGCTTCTTCTTCTTTAGTGTTAGGACTAGAAATGTGCACCACCACCAGCTAAAAATTTGACCTTTTAACTAATATAAATATATTTTATAACTTTAGAAATTGTTCCACTTTATTAAAATAAAGGGCAAACATCCTATCCATAAATTCTGTTTTCCAAAACAACTTGGGGTGGGGGGTCATTTTGTTGCTGAGAGAACACATTAATATTAAAAGGCGAAAAGTCTTCTTTCTAGGTCACTGCCAGGTTGTGGGGAGCTTGCTGTGCCGGAAATTAAAACTTAGAATTGAGTATTCTCCAAAGCAGAAATAACAAATTGTGATCTCAAGCAACTCTCTTTTCTAACATGCACAGCTGCCTGTCAGAACAACTAAGCTAAGTCAACAACAGCCCAGCAAGAAACAGAAAAGATAAGTCAAGAGATCTGAGGTTGCCATATAAACTATTAGTTCCTTGCTGTCCTCCTTACTCTATTGTAGTTGGTGATTTTACTCTTTGCTCTTTTGGGGGCCTGCCACCCAAGTAAATGCATTCACAAAGACTTATTCTTACGTTTGAATGCCCAACCTTAGCTTGGCTCGTTTCTAGCCAGCTTTTCTAACTTAAATTGTCCCATCTACCTTTTGCCTCTGGGCTTTTACCTTTATTATTCTATATCTCTTTCTTTCCTTCTTGCTCTGTGGCTTGCTGGGTGGCTAGCCCGTGTCCCCCTCTCCTCTTCTCGATCCTCCTCTTCTCCGATCTATTCTCTCTGCCAGCTCCCCTTCCCAATTCTTTCTCTGTCTAGATACTGGCTGTTCAGCTCTTTATTAGACCAATGGGGTGTTTTAGACAGGCACAGTAATACAGCTTCACAGAGCTAAACAAATGCAACCTAAAAGAATGCAACACATCTTTGCATTAAACAAATGTTCTACAGCACAAATAAATGTAACACATCTTAAAATAATACTCCACAACATTCTATAACCTTAATAAAGGGCCTCTGCTACTGCAACAACTATACTGATCACTAGCCATGAACTTTGGAATTAGTTACCATGTATTTCTAACATGGCCTGGCCATCACATGTCCATAGCTTACTTCCATGGTCTGCATAAGCACACCTGTCAGTAAGGACATGACACTGGGATGCACCCTAATGTCCAGGGTCTGGTGTTTGGCAAACAGCAGTGGAAGAGAGAAGTATGTAGTCATCTTTATTTGAGTGATCTTATATAACAAAATCAGTTCAAAGGAGACTTTCAAATGTACATTCAAAAATGGTTACAGACATTTGTTTATAGAAACTGGGTTTCATATGCCCCAAGTGGGCCTTAAACTTGGTATGAATTTAACCAAGACTAGCCTCGAATTTCGGACCTTCCAAATCTCCCTGCTTCCACTTCTCAAATAGTGTGGTTGCAGGCATGAGCTACCACCCCAGCTTGTTATCAGTCTAACCTGGTGTTTCTATTTGATCTCAGAGACTCTTCGCGCATCAGCGATTTTATCACCTGACTCTGTTGGTAGTTTACAGATCTATTTCTAAGTTTTTGAAAAGCAAATGAGTTGTCTGTTAGGAGCTCTTTTTATTTATTTATTTATTTATTTATTTATTTATTTATTTATTTATTTGATTACTTACTTATTTATTTATTTTTATTTGGAGAGTTCTCACTGTGTAGCCCTTGCTGGTCTGGAACTTGGAGATGCACCTGCCTCTGCCTCCTGAGTACTGGGGTTAAAGATGTGTGCCACCACACACAGCTACTGTGAGATCTTAACCAGCTGCTTTTATTTATTTGTATTTTATGTACATTGGTGTTTTGCCTGCATATGTGTCTGTTTGAGTTTGATCTGTTGAAACAGAAGTTACAGACAGTTGTAAGCTGCCATGTGGGTGCTGGGAATTGAACCCGGGTCCTCTGGGAGAACAGCCAGTGCTCTTAACTGCTGAGCTATCTCTCCAGCTCTCCAGCTGCTTTTTAGAATGCCTTAGTCCACTTTGTGGGGGTTACACTTAACAGTGTTGTCATTTGGATTTATGAAGACTATAAACACCTGTCAGCTGTGTAGATGACCACCATGCCGTGGCAGAGCAGACAGGCCCTGAAGACACGTAATGCTTCTCCATTCGTGTGTGGAACTCATGTGGGACCCTGCCTATTAGACACCTGACAGGGTGTAATTAATGCAGCTGTTAAGTTATGGTGTCTACTTTGCAGATTCGTAACCAGCTTAACCAGGAACAGAATTCCAAGCTCCAGCAGCAGAAGGAGCTCTTAAATAAGCGCAACATGGAGGTGGCCATGATGGATAAGCGGATCAGCGAGCTTCGTGAACGCCTGTATGGCAAGAAAATCCAGGCATGTGACAGAATGGGCAGCTGTGAGCTAAACTACTATCTAAAATTTGCCAGTTACTGCTGCACCTGCTGGTATATACAGAATCCCAGTACTTAGGATATGGCGGCAGGAGAGTTGTAAATTAGGGGCCAGCCTGGACTACATAGGGGGATTGTGTCTCAACAACAAAAATCTTGAACAAAATGCCATAGTTATATTTTCAAAAATGCTTGCTATTCTAACTTTCAAAGATGGAAAATACCCTGAACAAAAACTGAAATAATGCAGGAAATCCCCAGGAAATATGGCAGTCTTTCCCTTATTCTCCACAGCTTGTGATAACTAATGAAAGTCTGTCACTTGACTCAGACGCAAAGGTGTAGACAAGGGTAGAATTTCCCATGGAAACGGTCTGCACCTTGCCTGAGATCACCATCTCATTCCTTTAATATCTAACGCTGTACCATGGTCCAGGGTCTGCCTGCCCTTCACCACCCTCCTAGTCGTGATGCCTCCCAGTGTGAGTGGCACTACACCTCGCGTCTGACTGGACGACCCATCCAACCCCTCTACACCATCGCAGCTCGGGCTGGTGTCTTCCTGCCCTGGGTTCCCATGCACATGCTTAGACAGTTTGGTGACAGAGGTGCCCTCTTGTCAGCCTCAGACGCTACGAATGATGCTTGGGAACTGGACTTCAATCTGTTGAAGGGAGAGTTTCAAGGTCAGGGATAGTTTCAGATGGTGTTTTCTCTCGAGATTAACAATACAGAGGCCATGATGGACAAGATTCTGTGTGCTTATTTATTTAGAGTGGTTAGAGAGTTCTAACAGCCTCTCACTGAACTTAGTATTTAAGAGAATCTTGACTCTGCTCTCATCCTCATTGCAGCTGAACCGCGTGAATGGCACATCATCGCCGCAGTCACCCCTGGGCACATCTGGTCGGGTTGCTGCTGTGGGTCCTTACATCCAGGTTCCCAGTGCTGGGGGATTTCCTCTCCCTGGGGACCCCGTCAAGCCCCAGTCTCTAAGCATTGCCTCAAGTGCTGCCCACGGAAGATCCAAATCTGGTAAGTCGGTCACCCCAGTCCTCTCCGGGGAGACATGCGAAGAGTGTGTTGTGGAGGCGACCGGCAACCCCTGCCCCACTCCAGGTTGCTGGTCTCTATAAAAAGTGACCCTCAAACAAAAACAAATTACCTTTACTGATCTGGAGGTCTCCACTGTGCGTTTCAAACCACAAGTAATAAATCAGCAGGGTGCATATAGCACAGGCTTCTTCATCCCTAGGAGGCTGGGCAAGGGCTGCATTCCTATAGACAGTGCCATAGCTGTTCCACCCTCATCAGCCAGAAAGCCCACAGACTTGGGCTGGGTATGGGTGTGGCTCAAAGCCATGGATTGACTCTCCATGGAGCATGAGGTCAGGGCCAGGAGAGGGGGAAAAAAACAAAACAAAAAAGACCCAGACCCTTTCTTTGGTGTTTGCGGTTGTGCGTTGTGATGACTCAGGCCTCCAGCACTATGCTGTGAGTACATACACTGCATAGCATTCAGACAGGCATAGGGCGCCTATGTGAAAACATGATTGCTTTTAAACCAATACATGTGTGCTGACATGCTGTGGCTAGAGCACTCAGGAGGCAGAGGTGAGAAGATGGCTGTGAGTTCAAGGCCAGCCTAGGCTACACAAGGAGACCCTCTCTGAAAATTCAAGGTTGTGGGTAAGAGCACTGGCTGCTCTTCCAGAGGTCCTAAGTTCAGTTCCCAGCAACCACATGGTGGCTCACACCCATCAGTAATGAGATGTGGCCTGCAGGTATACATGCAGGCAGAACACTGTATACATAATAAATAAGTAAATCCTTAAAAATAAAATCAGGGTTTCCTTACAGTAAGACTTACAATGACTAGGGTTGGCCTGTATTCACAGAATCAAGAATCTGTATTGCATAGTAAATGTGGATATTAAATTTGTGAAAATATTGTCCTGATTAAAGCCCAAGTTTTGAGTCCCCCTCTCCCTCAGTTTCTGGTAGTCTTTTGTGCTGCTTGCTTGCCTTTTTTGGTGGGTGGGGTGGGGGATTATGTTTGAGACAGGGTCTCACTGTGTGGCCTTGGCTGGCCTGGAACTCACTATGTAGAAGAGGCTGGCCTTGAGCTCACAGTCATCTTCCTGCCTCTACTTTGCTGGGAAAAAGTCATGCATCACCACACCAGGTATTTTTGCTTTCTGTTGCTTGACATCTACTATGCACAGCTACATCTGCCATTCTGGCTCCTTCTGACTATAGCCAAGGGGGCTTCCCCCTCCTTCATGGGTCAGAACCCCACTCATACCTCTTCATGACCAGGTCTTAGCAGTCTGATGGGTTCTGTGTTCGGCTTGACCCCCTCACTGCAGCATCCATCGGTCCCTACCCATGGTGTGTGTGAGTGTTTCAGTGGCAAAAGAGCTCTGTCCTTCTCTGTCCACTCCTAAGTGCTGTGTAGCCTCATAAGGTTACCAGAAGCTTTCTTTAACCTCATTCTTTCCATTGTAGCTGGAAGCAGTTTGCTTGCACAGGTTTCCTGTGTGAAGCCAAGCTGGGATCAGGATCTCAGCCATGGAGCTAGCATGAGATTCCTAGGGGGACTCTGATCCCTGGTTTGCTATCCTGGTTCTGTATTACACAGATGGCTACAGTAGATGTAGAGCGGTCAGCACATGGACAGTATCAGACCTGGACGTCGGGCCTGAGTGCAGCTCCTCACAGCACTTTGCACGCCTGCTTGTAAACTGTATGTCACTGGTAGCCGTATCGGGGCACTTTTGGTAGAGAACACAGACTGAATCAATCATCACTTGTTTTTCCAAACTGACAAAGGACTGTTAATCCCCCTGCCCTGCACTTAGAAGCAATGGTGTGCTGCTCATAGATACACCTGCCCCTTCTGGTCCAGTTATGGAGTTGGAGTATGGAGCTGAGGACTGCTCATCCACAGTCAGGTCGGACACCAAGTGACTGATGCTGGCATAGAGAGGGTTGCTATGGATGTGTGTGACAGAATTAAGATGAACTGCTGGGCATAGTGGCATGCACTAGGAGGCTGAAGCAGAAGGAATTAAAGTCTAGGCCAGGTTGGGCCACATAATGAAATCCTATCTCAGAAAAAAACAAATGAAGGAGATTTTCTGACTTGTTTCTGAGACTTATTTCTCATCATACTTGAAGGCTTTGCAATACAAACTACTAAGTGGCTACCTGCGATTCTACCTCATCTGGAAGAAGAACTTTGTTTCTTGGTGCTCTAATGGCTGTGGGATTTCTGAGGCCACTGGGCAGCCATATGTAATCCCATGACCCTAAGAGCAGAAAACCCCATCTCAACCACTTATCACACCATGGGCCTCCAGCTGGCCTTGCCTTTCTAGTAAGCTGAGTTTTCACCTGTGTGCCTCTGGTGAGTTTCAAATAGCCCTCCTCCAGTCACCCATCACAAGGGAGTGAAAGTTCACACACTTGTCAGAAAGAGGCTGACGGACTGAAGCAAAGTGATAGTTTGTGTTAGGCTCCAAAATGTCTCACCAGTGCTGGGCTAGCCCTGCCTGGAGCCCTGAGACTTAGCACTGTAGTCCCAGAATGGCACAAACCAGCCAGAGAGTGCAGAGCTGTAGCACATGCCACTGGTCCAGCAGGTCCTGCAGAACATGGAGCAGCTTACACTTAGGACTTGAAACAGTTAGGACAGATGAAACTCTTTGCTGCTGCTCAGTTATCCCCCGCCCCTGTCTAATTCCTGTCCACGCCTAGCTGCTGTGGGATTAGAAACTGGCAGCCAAAGCATCCACACCTGTGCCTGTCAAAAAGCATCAGAGGCCTAAGCCAGGGTGTACAGCTGACTCAAGTTTCAGGCCATTCATGTGCACCTTCTCAGTTTGGAAAATGCTCTATAATAAACATCTCCTCTGAATTTCCTGGGGGCTTGGGGTTGATGATGTGCTTCCTAATCATTGCAACAAAACGTTAGCTGCTCGTGCTGCGGCCCAATCAGAAAGAACTTGGACAGGCCTCTTGTGGCCACTGATTGTTTTAGAGGGAAAAGAATTCCTCACATTAAAGGAGAAATTTTATTCTAACAATGGAAATCATTCAAATCAAATCTGTTATGAAATCAAATGATGTCTTTTCATGTTGCTGTATGTGATTGTGTGTATAAGCAGTGCTTGGTAGGTAAGTGCTGCTGTGGCCTGTGCTGTGGGTGTCCCAGTATGAGGCAGCCCTTGCTGCAGTGTTGGTGAGTGGGGACCATAGTGGCCAGATAATAGCCAAGATTACTGCTTGGACTCATGCGAAGATCTGTGGGCTTTTGAGCAAATTAATAAGCATGCAGGTGTTGGTTGGTGGCTTGAGTAATGAAAGTCCCAGTGCTGTATTTGTTTCTGACTCAACTCATTTCATCACCCTTTCCCTTAAACGCTATGCTCTTTTCAAGCTAATGATGGAAACTGGCCAACATTAAAGCAGAATTCTGCTTCAGCCAAGTCAACTCAGATGGCTGGTGGAGACTGGAAGGACTCGGGCATGGAGGGGGCCCTGAAGCAAGGTGCCATCTCAAGCCAGCCTTTGCCCTTGTCAGCGCTGGGAGCTACGGAAAAGCTGGTAGGTCACCTGGCTTCAGTCTGCCCAGTGAGTTTCCACGCTGTTCCGATCTTCGGCTCAAGGGTGGGAGGGAGCATGAAGACAAGTCCGCCTTAGGCTCCAAGTCCCACACAGCCTCTGGCCCGTGGGGGCTTGTGCATGCCCACGTCAGAACAGTGATGAGCCTGACAGTGTCTTTGGCCTTCTGATGGCTTATAACCCTGCTGTGTGCTGTTGTAAATGGAAATGTGCTTACCTTCCAAAGAGTAACTTTGTGTTTTCTTCCTGTAAACTTAGGGCATCGAGATTGGCAAAGGGCCACCTCCCACCCCTGGGGTAGGCAAGCCACTGCCCCCAAGTTATGGAACACATCCAAGTCCTGTGCCCCTGGGCCCAGGGTCAACAAGCTCCCTGGAGAGGAGGAAAGAAGGCAGCTTGCCCAGACCTGGTGCAGGCCCAAGTCGGCAGAAACCTGCTCCCCTACCCCCGGCAGGCAGCGCTCCCCAGCCTGGCTCCTCGCAGCAGATTCAACAGAGAATCTCAGTGCCACCAAGTCCCACATACCCACCAGCGGGGCCACCTGCCTTTCCAACTGGAGATGGAAAACCTGAGCTTCCACTGACCGTGGCCATTAGGCCTTTTCTGGCTGATAAGGGGTCAAGGCCACAGTCTCCCAGGAAGGGACCTCAGACAGTAAATTCAAGTTCTATATACTCTATGTACCTCCAGCAAGCCACACCACCTAAGAATTACCAGCCACCAGTGCATGGCGCCTTAAATAAGTCAGTTAAAGCAGGTATGTTGGCTGTATACTCTCTGAAATGAAGGAGGTTATCCCTTAACTAAGATCCATGTCCTTGCATGCTACTTAGTATAAAACAATTTCTAAGTAAAG
This sequence comes from Cricetiscus sungorus, assembly GCA_030556225.1. Lineage (NCBI taxonomy): Eukaryota > Metazoa > Chordata > Mammalia > Rodentia > Cricetidae > Cricetiscus > Cricetiscus sungorus. The sequence goes on from JANBXA010000588.1 coordinate 1,741,843, forward strand.
TATAGGATGTCAGTTAGCAGTGGAAATAATTGCAGGCAAATTCACTCTCTGACTTCCTACCTGGTATCCACATCACTTAGTAGTAAATCCGGATGGATAAGACTTAGGGAATTTCATTTTTCTCCTGCTTCAGGGTAACTTGTGCCACATTAATCATCCTGTGATTGGGTGAACCCGCTGGCCATCAGTAAGTCAGCATCCTGGGCGTGGGCAGCATGAGGAACTTAGAGCAGAACAGCCTGGAATGGGTGACTGAGCAGGAGGAACTTAGAGCAGAACAGCCTGGACTGGGTCACTGAGCAGGGACCTTCCAGGAGGGCAAGTAGGAAGACAGAGCACAGCTGTGCCTACCTCATGGAGGTCAAAGAGCTCCCCTCCTAGCTGGAGGTTCTATGGGCCAAGTCGGGGCTGCAGCATCCAAACTTGTAGTTTGATGCCTGAGTGTATTTAGCAATCACCTCCCAAGTAGTGTGATCTGTGGGTACCGTTCTGGCCACGGGAGGAGCTTTTGAGCCATATGTCAGATGTGTCCTGCTCCAAAGAGGTAAGTATATTCATGTTGCCTGAGTCTGTCCCAGGCTCAGATGCAGATTTAGTGGATTTGGTGTTTTTCCCTTGGCCAGAAAACAAAGCACACTTGTTGGAATGGGGAAACTCAGGTCAGTAACCTTTTCTTTTGAAAGAGCTTAACCTTGGAACCAAATATAAAACACAGTTTAAAGGGAGTGAGTGGAGGGTCTTGGAAAAGGTTTGTTGAGGATTCAAAAATCAGAAGCAGCCAGCAATAGTAGTTTTCATGTCATCAAGTCAGTGCCAGGGACAAGGGCCTGTCTCGCAGGCAGGATGAAACTGTTCTGTCCTCTGCTTCTCCTCCAGTGTATGGTAAGCCTGTCCTACCATCAGGATCAGCAACTCCATCACCCTTGCCATTTCTCCATGGGTCACTGGGCCCAGGCGTAACGCAGCCTCAGCCTCCTTCAGAGGGCACTGAGAAAGAGCCAGAACAGGAAGGTCCCCCTGTACCTGGAGAAGGCAGCACTGTGGAAAGCCTGCCTCGGCCACTCAGTCCCACCAAACTCACACCCATCGTGCACTCACCACTTCGCTATCAGAGTGATGCGGACCTGGAGGCTCTCCGAAGGAAGCTGGCCAATGCGCCCCGACCCCTGAAGAAGCGCAGCTCTATCACAGAGCCAGAGGGCCCTGGAGGGCCCAACATCCAAAAGTTGCTGTATCAACGCTTTAACACCCTGGCTGGTGGCATGGAGGGTACCCCTTTCTACCAGCCCAGCCCTTCACAGGACTTTGTGGGCACCTTGGCAGATGTGGACAATGGAAATACCAATGCCAATGGCAACTTAGATGAGGCTCTCCCTCCTCGGCCCACAGCCCCAGTTCCTGATGAGCTTGCCCCATCCTCAGATGCCAACGATAATGAGTTACCCTCCCCAGAGCCAGAGGAGCTTATTTGCCCCCAAACGACTCATCAAACTGCTGAGCCTGCAGAGGACAATAACAACAATGTGGCTACAGTTCCCTCCACAGAGCAGACCCCAAGTCCTGTGGCTGAGGCTCCTTCGGAAGAGGAACAAGTCCCTCCAGCACCGCTTTCCCCTGCCACCCACCCTCCAGCAACACCTGCGGTGGGTACCGTTTGTAGACCAAACCCAGGCAGACCCTTGCATGCAGGATTAGTTTGGGGACAGGAAAGTCAGATGATACAGACCAACAGTCCCTGGTAAACTCGTTGGCATTGACACCTGAACGACAGACAGACAGACAGGAAGAGAAGCAATGAGCCTCCAGGAGGAGGTCAGGATTGACAGAGCAGAGAGGGTTTGGGATCATCTCAGGGAATCCACATCATGCCTTTCTTTTCTTTTTCCACTTAAGACTTTCTTTTTAGTATTTCAAGACAAAGTTTCTCTGTGTAACTGCCCTGGCTGTCCTGGAACTCCCTCTGTAGACCAGGCTGTCCTCAAACTCAACAGAGATCCTCCTGCCTCTGCCTCCCCAGTGCTGAGATCAAAGGTGTGCACCACCAGTGCCCAGCCCACACAAAGCTTTCTTAATGGGACCAGTAGAGATGAGCTCACTCCCTCCTACTAATCTTCCTAGGGGTAGCTAACAGCCTCAGCTAGCCATCCTCTTTACAGATGCTGGGCAGGCCCTTGTAGGGCAGTCACCAGGGTTGCTGGAGAACTGTTGCCTTAGTCCGTCCATCCCCACAGCAATGTCTTGGATTGGTCCTTGCCTTGGGTGTGTCACCAGACACTGAAATGCTCCCTTCCCTACAGAGCAAACGAACCAACCTGAAAAAGCCTAACTCTGAACGGACAGGGCATGGGCTGAGAGTGCGCTTCAATCCCCTGGCGCTGCTTCTAGATGCTTCCCTGGAAGGCGAGTTTGATCTGGTGCAGAGGATCATCTATGAGGTGAGCCACGATTTCACACACGCTGTTGGGAGTTTGAAGGGCTGGGTTTCATGTACACTGTGTCCTAGGTGGAAGACCCTAGCAAACCCAACGATGAAGGCATCACCCCCCTACACAATGCTGTCTGTGCTGGCCACCATCACATCGTGAAGTTTCTGCTGGACTTTGGTGTCAACGTAAATGCTGCTGACAGTGATGGATGGTGAGAGCCTCTGCGAGTGGGGGTGGAGCAGGGAGGTGGTGGCACACATCTTTAATCCCAGCACTCTGGAGGGATCTCTGAGTTTGAGGCCAGCCTGGTCTAGAGTGAGTTTCGGAACAGCCAGAGCTACACAAAACACAAACGCTCAAAAGACAAAAAACTAAAAGTTGAGTATCATAAGAGGAAGAATACCCTTCACTCATGCCCATACCCAGAAAGCTGTCGTCAGCATTTGCAGTTTCTGCCCTTTCTCTCCTGCTAGACATTGCTGTTTGTTCTCCATAAACCTTACTAGCACTGTAATTATACAAATTTCCATGAAAAATAACCTCAGAATTCCCCTGTCAGTATTTAGGTGTTTGTGAATATTTCCACTTGCCTTCAGGGTTATTGGTCTGCTATATGATTGTTTTGAACTGCCAGACAGCTCTTACCTATTTTTTCAAGTCGTGGTAAGAGAGCCCGGAGGATTCAGGGCGAGGGAGATTGCTCCATGGGTAACGTGTTTGCTGTGAAGGGAGGTGATCCTAGTACCCATGTAAAAGCTGGTGTAGTGGTACACACCTGTAACCCACAGCTGGGGGCATGGACTTGCTGGCCAGCCAGTCTTACCAGAACAGTTCCAAGTCCAATTAGAGATTAAACACAGGTAGAGAATCAATGAAGACAACACTCCAACATCATCCTTTGAGCTCCACCTGCACCTACATAGGGGGTATATACACATGCACATACACAATTATCATCTCAGCCACTTGTAAATACATATTTCCTTAAATGTGCCATGTTGATACTGCTCTGCAATGCAGGTTACTATTATATAGGCCATCTCTTGATCCGTACTGTCACCCTTTCCCAAAGATTTAGACAGTCTAATTAATCAAGACTTTAAAAGCTAGAAACTTGGAAAGTGGGTGTGACATCTCACACCTTTAATCCCAGCACTTGGGAAACAAAGGCAGGTGGATCTCTTGAGTTCAAGGCCAGCCTGATCTCAGAGTGAGTTCCAGGACTGTTACACAGAGAAACCCTGTCTCAAAAAACAAAAGACATGTAGAAACTTGGGGCTCCAGAGATGCCTTGGTGGTTAAGGACATTGTATGCTCTTTCAAAGGACACAGGGTTACTTCCCAGCAGCTGCATGACAGCTCACAGCCATCCATACCAGTCCCAGGAGATCACCTAACATCTGTGCACAGTGACAGGGTCACTTGACATCCATATACAGTGACAGGATCACCTGACATCCGTGCACAGTCCCAGATCACCGGATACTGTGTCTGGCCCTTTGCATGCACATGATGCATATAAATACACACAAGATTAATAATACATACCTCAATTAATAAATACACACAGGCAGAACACCCATACACATAAGATTAACCACCAAATACCTCAATTACTGGGATACCTAGACACTTGCACAAAGGTACGGTACTTGCATCAAAATTCTTGAAGGTCTGTGTTACACGGGCCGTAGCTCAGGGTGGTGCACCCATGCAACACAGACTATACATACGTTTCCCCATCTGGTTCTAGGACACCGCTGCACTGTGCTGCGTCTTGCAACAGTGTCCACCTCTGCAAGCAGCTGGTGGAGAGTGGAGCTGCTATCTTTGCCTCCACCATCAGTGACATTGAGACTGCTGCAGACAAGTGCGAGGAGATGGAAGAGGGCTACATCCAGTGTTCTCAGTTTCTATACGGTATGTACTCAGCGCTGCCCCTGGCCCAGAGTCACTCACCCCACACATCTGAAATCCCATTTGTCCTGGGTGTGAAGTACAGACCTACAGCCCCAGCACTTGGAAAGCTTTATAGACCACAAGCAGCAGGCCAGCCTGGCCTACATAGTGAGACTCTGCCTTAAACGAAAATCACATTAGGAGGATTGTTCTGGTTGCTGAAGAGTAAGAACACCCCAGATTCAGGGGAACAGGGAGTATGGTGGTGACCCACGCCTCCAATCCCAGCACTCAGGAGGTAGAGGCAGGTGGGTCCCTGAGTTCAAGGCCAGCCTGGACTACAAAGTGAGTTCCAGGAGAGCCAGGGTTTTTTTGTTTTGTTTGGGTGTGTGTGTGTGTGTGTGTGTGTGTGTGTGTGTGTGTGTGTGTGCGCGCACGCGCGCGCGCGCGCACACGTGCGCACACCCTGAAGTCCCAGGAGTGGGAGCTGCTTAGCCAGGCTGCACCCGTTTACACACTTGTTGCTGCTCCACTCTGCCTTGGGGCCTTCTACATACCTCAAGCATCTAGCAGTGACGGGCATGTCCTAACTACGTTGCCGTGTCCAGTGTCAGAAGTACAGGAGCTCAACCGCGTCCTCTGTTAAGCAGGTACAAAAGTCACTGGTTCCACATCGAACTTTGAGAAGTTACTGTGTGTAGCCTGGTGCTACAAACAATCACAGCCACAACAAAGGCAGGAACAAAGTTCTTGGGCATTAATGAATCTGGGCAGGCCCAAGGGCCCTGCAAACCCAGCCCATGTGAGGAAGACGCTGCTACCACATAGGCTCCTGCTGAGAGAAAAAGGTTTCTCAGCAGTGACAGCACAGGACTGAAATTAGACCCCGTGTGATATTCTGCTTACAACACCCAGGGTGCAAGCCACCGTGTGCAGCTGGCTTGTTGCTACTCAGCACAGTCACAGCTCCCTATCTGATGACTGCCCAAAGCTCACCTCCATCTCCGTTGTCACCCTCTGCTAAAACTTGACTATCTTTTTTTGGTCCCAGGGGTACAAGAGAAGCTGGGAGTGATGAACAAAGGCACTGTGTATGCTCTGTGGGACTACGAGGCCCAGAACAACGATGAGCTGTCCTTCCACGAAGGGGATGCCATCACCATCCTGAGGCGCAAAGATGAAAATGAGACTGAGTGGTGGTGGGCTCGTCTTGGGGACCGGGAGGGCTATGTGCCCAAAAACTTGCTGGGGGTAAGCACTCGGTACACTCAGAGCTAGAAGTTAGCTGGCCTTGAGCCTGTACAAAAGTCACAAAGACATTAAGAGCATAGGCTCTGTTCTGCTGACATCAGCATAGAACAGAGCACTAGCAGTCTGCTCTGCGGATGGGCAAGCCCCCAACTCCCTAGAGTCTGGCTCTCCCACACGGCAGAGCATACGGAGGTTAGAGAGCATCGGGGCGCCGCACAGTGCACTTGGGGAAGGACCAAGCCTCCCCACATAGTTCTCCCTGACGAGCTGGGTGTATAGACACACTGTCACCCTAGTGCTTGGTCGTTTTTGAACTGTTGTTTCTTTTGTAACCCTTCCCTCTCCTGAGTTGACAACTGAACCCAGGGCCTGAGCACGTGCTCTTCTGCTGAGCTGAACCCCCAACCTTTGTAGTCCTAGTGCTTGGAAGGCTGAGGCAGGAGGATTGAAAGTGCAGCAGGGTGGGAGTCAGCTGGGCTGCATGCGTAATGGCGTCTGCCTGTCTGTTAACAGAAAGGTTGCCTCTGCTCGTAAGTGATCATAAGCCTGGCAGATGCTTCTTGTTCACTTGGCAAACCTTCCCAGGTGCCAAGGCACAAAACAAGTGCTGATGTTTACACCCACGGAGCTCACAGTGTCAGGGACTTAGCAGGGAGTAACAGGTTTTCAGGTGTGATAAAAAGGACAGCACAGTTTGGGGAGAATGCTGAGGTGACAGGAGAGGGACATAGTCTCTCAGTCATCTTTTTGCCCTAACTCTTGTCTGTTGCCTCTCAGCTGTATCCACGGATCAAGCCCCGGCAGCGAACCCTTGCCTGAACGTCTCCCCTGGTGTACAGTGTCATTAGCTCCTAGGAGCTACTGGAGAGGTTCCGGCTGCCCCGGGAAAGCCGAAGCCAGGACAGTCTCATGGTGCTCACTTTAGCAGACAGTATCCACAATGTGAACCCCCGCTTCCCGGGTGAGGCCCTTCTCCAGTGCATACTTTGACCTTCAGAGGACTGCATTTTTGCCAATTACTGTAAATCCAAATAAATACCCAGCTTCCAAAACACCCCCCCCCCTGTTGCCAGTAAGAAGCCCTCAAACTATGAACCCTGCCAGTTGCCAATGAAGACAAAGCTCTGACTGACTTGGCCGAAGGTCCCTTCTCATGCGTGCCGTCTCTGATCAGCAGAAGTAAGCTGCTACAGGTTGGCGTTGGCTGCAGCCCTACCCTCCTTGGAAAGTCTCAAAACCACCATTCTTCCTCACATTCCCGCTCACAACATTTTCTTTCCTTTCACTACCAAAGGAGCCCATTTGGAAACTGTCCTGTTTAATTAACCTGATGACCTCATGCTGTGGTGGGACTTGCATGCCTCAGCACACAGGGTCATCTGATTCCTACAGCTTTTAGTGTCATCTTTAGCCCCTTTGTGGCAGGAGTTCATTCTGTTGAGTGCAGTTCGCCAGGGCCCAGGGCAGGGAAGCCACCGGGCAGACTGGGATGCAGTCCCAGTGAGGCGAGCTCTTTTATACACCAAGATTATTTTTCAGCTAGGCCATTGAAAACTACCAGAATTGTATTGGAAATGTTTCTTCCTCGTTGAAACACAAGCTTAGGCTTGTGGGTCTTGTGCATAACTACATGTAAATCCGTGTATAGGCTCTGGGGGCAGTGCTATATGTAGTCCGCTGCCCGTTAGTGACTGTACAGGGTGGCGCTGAGCTGTGACCACTGACGCTGTGTGACATGCACAATAAACTGTTGTCTCACACCTACCTGGCTGTGAGTCTTGTGTCCTGGACGCGGGATAGATGCACAAAGTGAGGCTGGAGCCTGCTGTGTACTTTCAAAATAAGTTTTAATCATACGCTTTATATACAAAATTACTGTACAGTCATTTAATAAAGTGAAAAGGCACGTGAAAAGTAGAAAACACAATGGTAATGCCTTCCCCTTAGTGACATAGAAAAGGATTGTTCATTGCCCCAAGTTAGTGACTATTAAAATAAACGGAGAGTCATAAACAGGCCAAGGCATTGTAAGTAAACCTTGCAGGGTCCAATGCTAAACTAGGGCCTGAATGACCACCACCGAATGTTTTTGTGGGAACAGGGCCAAAAATCTCTATTAAATGATTTATAAGCTATACTAAAACTGATTTAGTACTGTAGTGCAGTCTCTCCCAACCTTAGTAAGTACCAATAATACAACATAGATTCTCTAAAGCGTTAATCAACTGTGTACATATTGCACTAGGTAAGTGAACACTGCTTCCAGGCACCCAGACCCTGAGTACTCAGGCAGGAGCAAGCAGCCCGGATGGACTTGGTAACTTGATGTGCTCAGCTCCCTCGAAGTCACTGGTCTCGTGATTCATACAGGAGCTTGGTCGCCTGCACAATGCCATAAAGCACACTTGGTTCTGGGCCTGACTACAGGAGCCTATGTGCCTAGAGGCCTCCCCAACCATGCCCATGGTACCTTGTGCATGGCTGCCAGCCATGCTGCTGCCTGCCTCTTGCTGCCATTTGCATCCTCTCCAGCCATCAGCCTCAGCTGTGTTGCAGCCTCTGCCCCTGGCACTGTGTACTGCAGGAACATGCCTGTGGCTCGAGTGCTACCTGCTGGAGGAGGAAGATGAGATATCATAGAGGACCTTAAAGTCCTGTGTGCTCGGGAAGCAGCCTTGTTGGAAACAGTGGTAAATGATACTAGCTCTTGCTTCTGCAGAGACCCCGTGTGCACAGAGAATGGAAAGCAATATAAAAGGCTTGTGATCCCCAGAGCCAGGACAAATAGTACCATTTCATGAGATTTCCATAATCCTATTCTCTATATCCACGGCATTCTCCTTCCATCCTTCAGAGAAACTGCATTCATGCATGCATGCGTTCTTTCGTTCTTGCCCCCCACACACACACACTGCCTACAGCCAGGGCAGAGCAGTGAAGTACAGAAACTACTTTAGGATTGGTCTGGCAATCAGAAGATAAGCCAAGTGGACAGCTCCATCTGCCCTGGCTTCACACCTAGAGGTTGGAGGTCACCGCTGAGACTTCGTGCAGACTGCCATTCTTCCACAACTCTCAGGACCCCATGGGGACACTGGGCGTCAGCCTGCCAAGCCACAGCTCCATGTCCGGGCTATGACCAGCTGCTCTAAGCATTATTTGAATTTAGGCTCTGCCCTAGAACAAGCCACTTGAGACAGATCAGTCCTGTCAGGCATGGTTAAATCAAAGCAGCCTGACCCCCATGGGCATACAGACTGGATCCAAGAAGAGGCCTGACTTGGTTGCCTGCAGAAGCTCTGGCTCAGAGGGCTAGGCCCACTCAGGCTTTCCGAAGTATGTTCTAATTCAAATCTGGCTGAGCTGTCCTACCCAAACTGCTGCAGAAACTTCCTCTCCAGACTGTGTCTACCATCAGCTTTTGTAAATAAAAATGTACTGAAATGTGGCCATGGTCACTGTTGGCTGTGGCTGTTTTGTGCTTTGCATGGGCATCAAAATTTTACCCCCCATGGGGGCTGGAGAGATGGCTCAGCAGTTAAGAACATTTAATGTTCCCGCAGAGGACCCAGGTTCAGTTCCCAGCACCTACACATAGAGGCTCACAACTATTTGTAACTCCAGGTCTAGGGGCTCCAACACACTGCTCTGCTCTGTAAAGGCACTGGGCATGTGCATGGTACATAGACACGCAGACATGCGTGACCTTCAGACTTCCTCATGGGGGAGGAGGACTCAAGTGCACTTCCAGCCCCTACCCTTGGCACTAGGAGATCTTCAACCAGCTTAATGCTCCATGCTGTATCCCATTACCACTGCCCTCAGTAGACGGAGATGGAGGAACAGAGCCAGGGATCCCTGGAGGCAAGCTACTGGCACAGGTAAAAACTCCCACTGCACATGCCTGGGGCTTGGCCTCAGCCTACTGCGGGCTGGCTTGTCAACTCTGCTGACTCCTGGGAAAGAACTAAGCAAACTAAGCAAAATACTAATACCTCTATAATCAAAAGAGATACACACAACTTTCAGAATCCACCCCAAGGGACAGAAGCAAAGGGGCCAGAGGAGGAATAGATATCACAGCATGCTGGGAGGAGGGAGGCGGGGAGGAGGGAGGCTGACCTTCAGAGGCAGGCAGGCTCCCCAGGAGGCTGGTGTAAGTGTGAATGTCTTTCTCTACTTGAAGAAGGTAGGCAAGCAGTGCAAAGAAGAAACAACCAAGAGTCAGTCAGAAAATGGAAAGAAGATGCGTTAGGTCCAATCTGCAGGCTCAGAGTGTTTGGTGTGCAGGTGAGCCACTGAGTAGGCTAAGACTGAAGCTCACCTCGGACCTTGGCTGCACAGATGTCTGCAGGCGAGGCAATGACAGCAGGCCTGCAAGCAGGCTCCAGGTCAGCCCCCACCACAGACTGTCTGGAACCTCAGACACTCACTGCATCTGGAGCCCATCTGCAGTGGCATGATCGATGAGCTCAGTGGCAGGGAACCATGGCCACATCAGGCCAATCTCCCCTTGTTATCCCCTCTTCCGTCTGTGTCGGTTCGAAAGTTACCGACTGGACTCCAGCCCCGGTGAGGAGCATGACACGCCATCTGGGGACCAAGTGCAGTACCTCCTGTTGCCCATATAGAGCCTCCTGCTCAGGGAAGGCACGTACCTCCAGGAGTGAAGCCTTCTGTGAGAATCTGCACAGTACAGACATGCGCAATCTCAATTTCATGATGGCTGTCCCCGTCCAGAATCAAGCATCTATAACAAACAAAAGGGACAGTCGTGAGACGGAGACCTGAGGCCTACGAAAACACTGCCCAGTGCCAGTGGGACTTGCCTCTTACCTCTGGTTGTTGGAGAGACGACAAACCATGGTTTCAGGCTTCTCTGAGTCTCCAAAAGAAACAAGGAAGGTAGCTCCTTGGAAGACAAAACCAAACTACTCACACAGGACCTACTGCTATTCTCTCCCTGCCCCCAGACCGTGCACTTGGGACAAAAAAGCCTTCTTCCTCCATTACACAAATAACAGCCTTTGCTGTTAAGGATCCCTTCAGTTAGGCAAAAAGGCAATAATGAATTAAGGGTCTCAAAAGCTTAAAAGACACTGCTTGAGGCTGGAGAGATGACTCTGGGTAAAAATACTGATGTTGTCTCAGAGGACCCAGATTCAGTTCCCAGCACACACATAGTAACACAGTAACTCCAGTTCTTCTGGCCTCTGTAGACATGAAGCAGACACACGGTGCACAGAGAACATGCAGGGAAAACCCATCCACATAAAACAAGGCCCCGCCATGCACACAAAGCTGTAAGTTTCATAGCAGCCTTCAAAGGCTGCAAGTAAGGGAGTTCATCCTCAAGGCCCAGATCAGATAACTCTGCAGACTGGGCAAGACCACTGAGCAGAGCAGAGGCTGGCCCTCGCCTGTGGGGTGCACAGCTGTGGGAAGCAGGCCCTACCCCAAAAGAAGTCCCTTGTCCTCATGCTCCTGGGATGTGCCTCTGAAACAGAGCTTGTCTGCAGGCCTCTGAGGGCCATGGACACACAGGCTTGACTACTAGTGGCAGCCTGCATCCAGGGAAGGTGCTGCTGGCCAGGCCCCCTGGCCCTCGGCACTGACAGATGAACACGTTTGTCTCTGAAGGCCATGCTAAGTACTTCCAAAGCAAAGCAGAGGACGAGGGCGAGACACACCGTGCTTTAAGCATGGCAAGTGGACAGACACGCTGTCACTTACCGCTCAGGAGCACCTTGAGCTGCTTGTCATAGAACTCGGCCTCTCGGTGAGACACCAGGGCACACTCGGCACACTGGCGCACTGGGTCCACAAAGCACATGCGCCGGAGTGGCACCTTCTGACTGCAGCACCTGTCGCAGAAGCATTTCCCACAGCGGCGGCAGTGGTGCTGGGGGTGAAGGTTGGGGGTGAAGTCGATGCGGTGCACCAGCCTGGCCCCCTCGCTAGCCAGCGCTGTCGTGACTGTAGCTGGGTGTCACTTCCACACAACCCCAGTGCGGACACAGTGAAGCCCTGCCTCACTTGGGAGAGATGGACCAAAAGAGCCTCCCCCTGTATATGTGTGTGTGAGTGTGAGTGTGAGTGTGTGTGAGTGTGTGCATGCGTGTGTGTGTGTGAGTGTGAGTGTGTGTGAGTGTGTGCATGCGTGTGTGTGTGAGAGTGTGAGTGTGTGTGCATGCGTGTGTGAGTGTGTGAGTGTGTGTGTGAGTGTGTGTGCATGTGTGTGTGTGTGAGAGAGAGAGTGTGTGTGAGTGTGTGTGCATGCGTGTGCGTGAGTGTGTGTGAGTGTGTGTGTCTGTGTGTATGTGTGTGAGTGTGTGTGAGTGTGTGTGTGTCTGTGTGAGTGTGTATTGTCTATATGTGTGTGTGTCTGTGTATTGTCTATATGTGTGTGTGTCTGTGTGTGTATGTGTGTATATGTATTGTCTGTATGTGTGTATGTGAGTGTGTGTAAGTGTGTATTGTCTATGTGAGTGTGTGTAAGTGTGTATTGTCTATGTGTGTGTGTGTGTGTGTGTGTGTGTGTGTTGCTAGGGTTTAACCCAAGGCCTTATACAATTGAGGTGAGGCATTCAATCACTCAGCTACAACCTGTGCTGTATCTGAGCCTCCTTGGGAGCTCAGTAGTGACTGTTGAGAAGCTACACCAGTAACTGAACAGTTTATCAAAATGACCTGTGAGGTCAGGTCCTCTGGGGGAACTGGGCTTTCCCCTGAAAGAACTCAGTCCTGCTGGGCCCTGTCTACACACACACTGCCACCACCATGGCCTCAGCTTACCTTTCTGGTGATAAAGTCAAATTTGGCATCACACTGCATACATCTTGGACACTGGGAGAGAACATGGCACAGTATTATTATCCAGCTCTGTCACATCGCTAACTACTGAAACAGAGCCAAGAGGTCCCAGGAAGGCTGCTGAGAAAGCCAACTCTCTGCCAGCAGGAGCAGCCTGCAGATGCAGACTATGGAACAGCAGGGCAGGACAGCCCCAGCTGAGGAGCCAGACTAGACTGGTCAGGCCACAGCCCAAGGCTCTAGGAGAACAGCTGTAAGGCTGCAGGCGCCCCGCTGAGGCGTGGCCCGAATGCCCAAAAGCCAGCATTTTATGGGGTGCAAAGGTATACAGTTTGACTTTTTTGCAGGGAGTTCAGATTCCGAAGGGCTTGATCCCTTCAGGCTCCGGGTGTAGGAGCTCATCTAGCTGCCCCGCCCCGCAGGAGCCCAGGTTGAGTGCTGTGAAATGACACAACATCCCACAGCAGACAGCGCCCTTCACTGGGGAAAGCAGTGTCACCCTGCTATAGGAAGGAAAGCACGGGAATTTAGGAAGTAGGGCTCTAGACAGCCGGGGTGTAGTTGACTGAGCACACAGCTGACTAGGGCCCGAGAAGGAGCAGCTAGAGCAGACACAGGCTGACACACAGGAGGCGGCAGACGGCTCTGAGACTGGACTGTTGGGCAGATGGCCTCCTGTGCACACGGAATGCGGGAGAATGTCACAGACCAGGGCGGCATGAAAGATGGGATGAGGTGGCGGTTGCAGCTCGCCTCAACAGGAAGAGGCGGAGTCTGCTCAGTGCTTGCCTTCCTCTGCTGCAGAGACGAACAGGGGATGCCACCGAGTCGGCGTTATGCTTCACGTTTCTTCGCAGCAAGACCCCCAGCAAAAGTGTCCTCTCCAGATGACCCAGTCCCATCAGACCCACGGATCCTAATGTCTTCAGATACTCTGAGGACCTCAGTTCTGTGTCCACCAGCTGGTTATGCCAAGGGTCACCACAACTTTAAGAAGTACATTCTCTCCACAAACCCACAGCCCTGCCAGAGCCACTGCCCCTGTGACAGGACACACCCCGAGCTGCTTACTCCCTCTAGAAGGCAGGGCCACACAGCACCGAGGACCACTGCCTTCTTTGCGAAAAGTCATGCTGACTGAACACAGGATGCACAGGTCAGGGAGGCCTGGATCAGCCACACAAGAGAACAAATGACCAATGCCTGTGCCCAGGGCAGCAGACCAACCCGGAGAGAACACCCACGCCCAGCCAATCCCACGTTCTGAACTGTCTACTCAGTATTTAAAACACTCACGTTGGGAGCTGGAGAGGTGGCTCAGCAGTTAAGAGCATCAGCTGCTCTTTCAGAGGACCCGAGTTTAGTTCCCAGCACTGACACCAGACAGCTCCCAACTGCCTGGAACTCCGGCTCTAGGGAAATGGACCCCTTCTTCTGGCTCATGGATACCCTGCACTTGCACTCACATAATTAAAACTACAAAGGTTTTTAAAGGCTCATGTTTACTAAATCCTGACAATCATACATGTATAGGGCTATCTGCCCAGGTGTCTGTGAAACTGAGGCTGTCTGTCTCTGCTGTTGGGGTGAGTACCCAGCAGCCCTGGGGCTCCTAGTGAAGAGGCTGTAGGCACCTTGGGAGAACCAACTGAGGACCTGAGGGATGGTCACAGCGCTCTCCCCAAGTATCCCAGGTCAGAATGCCCCCACTCATGGACAGCCACTGTCCAGCTGTGTCTGCAGTGCCCAGCTGAGTAACACTGTGTTAGCGCACAGGTGACCTTCCTGGCACAATTTCTGGTGGCCATCGGATGGCCAACTCCAAAGGCACAGAACTCCCAGGTCAGGGGAAGGGTCTGCCCTGAACTAGCCTCCTGCATGCTCTAGACGGAGGGGAAAGCGAGGCGATGGCACCGCCAGCATCCCTCAGTGTCTCCACTCACACCCAGGGGGCGTGTTTAAACCTGGCTCTGCAGGAGTAACTGCAGCCAGACAGTCTGCTAATCCACGGAGGGAGACGTTCCCACGAGAACGAAGTCACCAGAGTAATGAGTTATGACAGACTAGTCCTATGTCCCATGCATAAGACACCCACAGTCCTGGAACCCACAGCCTCCCCGGCCTCAGAAGGTGCCAGTGAGGCTGGGCCAGGGCCCTTTGTGTGCCAATGATGGGCACACCTACCATGAGCAGAGATGACAAAATCCCACACCAGAGAGCATCAGCCATGGTGCCAGGTAAGGATTCAGGCATTGCGCTGGCCTGCCCCTGTCACCTGGCGGATTGCACTCAGGCAGAAAGAAGGACCTCCACCCACTTACACTCTCTTTCCCGCTGTTCCCCTGGGGCAGACAGGACGTTTCCTGTCTCCCTCTTCTCTTCTGTCCTCTCTTGTCTCCATGTCTCTTTATCTCTTTTCTCTTTCCTTCCCCCTCCCTTCTCTCTAATAAAACTTCTCACTTGAGCTGTCTGCCTGGCATGTTTGTTTCAAACCTCAGTCACCCTCGCCTGCCAGGGATCCGCCAAGGTCCCCTACACACCTTATCATTAGCAGGGGTGGCCTGAAAACAAGGGATGAAATGGTGAAGCTTCCTATGAGATGGGAACTAAGGACTGCTGAATTCTTAGAGTGCACAGGTGGGTAGGGAGAAGATTCCCCGAGCGGAGAACTCCTGTCCTTCCAGTAAGAAGGAACAAGTCAGAGAAGACCAAAATGCCTTAGATATCAAAACAGAGATGGGGCTGGAAACGGCATTCATGGACTGGCAGGGGCGGTGCACACCTTTAATCCTAGCACCTGGGAGGCAAGTGGATCTGAGTTCAAGTCCAGCCTGGCTTACAGAGTGAGTTCCAGACAGCCAGGGGTACAAAGAAACCCTGTTTTGAGGGGAAAGAGAGGGAGAAGGAGGGAGGGAGGGGGAGAGAGAAACAGCCCTGATGAGCCAGGAGTGGTAGTGCGCTCCTTTAATCCCAGCACTCAAGAGACAGGGGTAGGCAGATCTCAGTGAGTTCGAGGCCACCCTGGCCTACAAAATGAGTTCTAGGACAGCTAGAGCTACATATTGAGACCCTCAAAAAAGAAAAGAGAATAGAAGAATGAAAGGACCTGTTAATATTATGGGGTTAGAGAGATGGCTCACTGGCCCGCTCTTTCCAGGAAATATATATATGAAAAAAATTAAAGAATGGGCTATAATTGACCTTCTCATCTCTTGGCTGTCCCAGATCTCACCACTGGCAGAGAGCTGTTCAGCCTGACAGGGCTGGGCATGCTTGGCATGCGGGCAGGACGGCTACCCATGAGTCCCAGCTCTGCCGGTGAGCACACTTGTCCATCACAGGCTTGCCATTTGTGGCTGCAGCCCTGCCAGCACGGGCCTGGCTTCTGTCATGGCAACATGGCAAGAGTGAGGCAAGGACACAGGGCCCGCATGGCCACTGGCACCTTCTGCGGCACAGGCCGATAGGCCTGGGTGTAGCTGGGACCACACAGAATAGACCCTCATGTGGTTACCAGACACCCATTAATTCCAGGTCCTTGCTACCCACACACTGTTTCCCCTGCTTCATCAGCTAGGTGATGTCTGGAGGGTTCCTCCTCGCCCCACGGAGAGCATGCCTACTAGCAGCACCAGGAGCCCCTGAGGAGTCGTAGGGGCCATCCTCAATGTCCTTTCACTGCGAGAGAGCAGGGGCCCTTCGGGGTACCCACTGCAGCAAGGACAGAGTTTCTTCCAGCCCTAGTGAGTGCCCTTGGACCCCTCACTGTGACACACAGGGCTTCTACACTTTTATTTCCCTGTTGGTCTTGTGCTGGTTTCTGGTCTTGCAGGCCATGCCTGAACCACCCCAGCCTCTGGAGCTGTCCAAAGAACAGGCAGCAGCCGCCAGGACCTCTGTGCTGATTCTCATCTGTTCCTCAGCACTCACTCCACACTGAATGGCGGCCAAGGCCCTGCTACAATGCGCTGTCTTCCTTGACTGAGATGTCCGCTAAGGACCACACACTGGCCCCAGTTCAGTTAAACAAGGAAACTGCAGTGCCACCAGAGTGGTTATATTTTCACAGTCCCTAGGCCACCCTGGCCTCAGGTACCCTGGTGCAACATGCAGGCATGACAGGACAGCTCTGGCTTGGAACACAACACACATGACCGTCAGAGAACAGCTGACAAGGCATGGTAGAATGCGGTGTTCAGGCCCACTGAAGACCAGTGTGTGTGTGTGTGTGTGTGTGTGTGTGTGTGTGTGTGAATGTGTGCGCGTGCGTGTGTGTAACCAAAGGGTGTTTTTGGAGGTAGGGTTTCTTGTAAATGGGATTCTTAATTGGTCTTAAGTACTAAAAACCCGGAATCAGATACAGAGGAAAATGCTGAGCTCAGAGAGAAGGAGCAGGCCACAGCACACCTCACCTCCTTAGCTTCTCAGCAGACAAGACAAAAGTTCCTGTTTCTCCCTGCTTATATCCTCTTTCTGCCCAGCTACCCCACGTCCCGTCTGTCTGTACAGACCTCCACACCTCTATGATTAGCTAGTGACAAGCTCCGGTCTCTGACCTTCAGACAGGCTTACTTATACAAGCAAGATATCTCCACAGTCTCTCAGTGGACTACAGCTTGCCAAGCAGGGTAGGCCAGCTAGCTGTCAGTAAGCCTCTGGTGTGGAGGCTCACAGGTGTGCTCTTGCACACCCGGTGCCCCCCACACACACACTGTAGGGGGGTATTTAGGATCCAGTGTGACACTCACTGCTGCTTCGATGCCAGGTGCCGTGCCTCCCGCACTACCTGTCGGCCCTGTGGCTCTTCTGAGCTGCTGATGCTGCCCGCACCACCACTGATGCCTGTGGCTCCTCCCTGCGGGCACCGCACCACCTGTGGCTTCCAGAATCCCAGTTCCTCCTACTCACGGTCCCACTTGTCTCTACATGGTTTTGGTCCTAGGATCCAAAGGACACCTGAGGTCTCTGGCACCCTCTTAATGCAGAGATTTCTCTCCTGTCTTTGGCCTCTTCCATGCCTGGGGTCTGGAGAGGTTGAAAGGACATTTTAGTTTTCATTCTCCACCATTGCTACGTTTTCTTTAAAACAGCAGAGGTGGGAAAAAAAGCTGGAGGTGAAATTTTTTAAAAAGGCAGAGAAAAGCAAAAGCAAGAAATAACAATGCTGGGACTGTAAGGCAGTGCCCTGCTGTCCAGGCGCTGACCTGCACACAGGCTCCTGTGCGGCCCTGCGCCCATCCTCCCTGAGCCCCTTCCTGCTGTGCACACACCCTGGCTCTCTTCTCCTCCCTCGGCCACCCTCCTCACCCGCACTCTCCCCACACCCTCTCCTCCTTAGCTTCCCCCCTCAGCCCCTCACACTCCCAGGCTGAGTTCAAGTCTATAATCCCAGCCAAGGCAGGAGGATCACTGCCAGTCCAAAGTTACTCACTGCCACATAGTGAGTCTGGGAACAGCTTGAGATACACAGTAAAACTGTATGCTTAGTCAGAAAGTAAACCAGTGTGTTTATTCAGAAAATAGACACTTAAAAAAGTAGTTTTCCTGCTGATTTCACTAATAAAAGAAATTTCAAATTATCAGCCCAGAAATTTAACGTGAAAAGACAATAAAGAACAGTGGATAAAGCTAAAAAAGTTAAAATCCTGCCACACCACCAGCTCCGTCAGTGAGGGGCTGCCTGGGGTGAGCAGGAACCCCAGGGGAGCTGGCCAGTCCTGCAGCTCCTCCCTTGCCACCAGTCCTGCAGCTCCTCCCTTGCCTGGGCCCCTCTGCCGAGCAGACAAGAGGACACACTGCACCAAAGTCCCCAAACCACTGTGCCTCACTCACATCGTGCAGCACAGCGCCTCATCCACACCAGGGTCACACATCGCTTACAGGTCACAGACTGGGCAACCGGTACAGCCAGCCCCTCAGGAGCCATGCATGCATGGCCCGGGGACAGAGGCAGACTCAGCTTGAGCAGAGGCCCCAGGAGAGCTGCCTGCTGTCCGAACCTCTGGCCAAGGCTGGACAGACAAACTCAACACGACAGACCCTACTGGTGGCATGGATGGGACAGGCAGCTGTGTGCTCCCTCCTAGGGTGCTTTGTGTTTTTACTTCCAGAGAGGGGGAATAAGCTGCCACTCCAGAGACGAAGGGAGGAAGGACACCCAGCAAGTCACCTATGCCCCCTTCCCAGCAGGTCCCCAGAGCGCCTGCTGGTGCCCTGTTGCTCTACTGGCCAAGTCTGACTCAGTGGCATCCCCTCAGAGGTCTTCCAGCGAAGTGGCACAGCCTTGGGCAGCAAGACACAAGAGGCCCCATGTAGAACCAGGCCTACGCCAGGCACTGAGGTGGAGGGCCACCTTCCCGCCACAGTGCACATTTTAGGGGCCCAACACCCCCAGCTCTTTGGAACTGGCCTCCCACTACATCTTCAGGGACATCTGACAGTAGATAGGGATGTACACGGCTAGTGTAGTCTCAAAATACACTGCAGGCTGAAGTGGGTGTTTAAAGACAGTTACTGTGAAAAGAACAAGGTTTAAGGACTAGATGATGACTCAGAGGTTAAGAGCACTTCTTACTCTTGCATAGGACCTGGGTTTGATTCTCAGCATTCAGGTGGTGGCTCACAACCATCTATATTGAGATCTGGTGCCCTCTTCTGGCATCCAGGCAGAATGCAGTATACATGATAAATAAATAAAATCTTAAAAAAAAAAATAGATTTATTTACTCTGTATACACTGTTCTCCCTGTGTGTATCCTTGCAGCCAGCAGAGGGCAGCAGATCTCATTACAGGCGGTTGTGAGCCACCATGTGGTTGCTGGGAATTGAACTCAGGTCCTCTGGAAGAGCAGCAAGTGCTCTGAACTTCTGAGCCATCTCTCCAGCCCCAAAATAAATAAACTTTTAGAAAAGAACAGCTTTAAAGACAAACATCTACCTCCCTTTGAGGTAGGAGAGAGACGACCCTGACTCAACCTTTCTTCACCCTGTGTAAACGCTGGGGCTGTGTCCAGTGCATCAGGTTCCAGGCCACAAAGATCAGTTAATCTAGCTGGGCCTAGTGGCTCGTGCCTGTAGTCACAGCTACTTAGGAGATGAGCAGAAGGATCACAAATTCAAGGCCAGCCAAAACTACTGAATGAAATCAAAGGCCAACCTGGACAACTCTGTAAGCCCCTCTCAAAACAAACAAACACCTAACAATAACAAGAGGGCCTAGCAAGGTGGCCTCAGAGGGAAAAGTGCTTACTGCCAGACCCCGGTTCAAAAGGAAAAGCTGACCCTGCAAAGTTGTCCTGACTTCACACGTGCAGGGTGGTACATGCACGCCTGCAGGCACATACACACCTACACACAGTGGTAAAAGCTAAAGCTAAAAGGGGTTGCTGGGGACGCTCAGCCAGTAAAGTCCCAGCTACACAAGCATGAGGACCTGAGGAAAGACCCCCAGAACCTAGGGACCCCCAGAAGCTGGGCACAGCCATGCACCTAATAGCCCAGCACTAGGCAGGTATTAAAATAATACCCTGGAATTCACTAGGCAGCCAGTGTAGCCGGTGTGAACTCCAGGTTCAGGGAGAGACCCTGTCTGAAACAGACACACACACTCACACACTCACACACACTCACACACACTCACACTGTCTCACACACTCTCACACACACTGTCTCACACTCACACACTCTCACACACTCACACTCACACTCTCTCACACTCACACACTCTCTCACACTCACACACACTCACACACACTCACACACTCACACACACTCACACACACACACACACACACACACACACACACACACACACACACACCGGTGCCGGGGCTAGGGGCTAAAGACAGCAGTTAGGAGCACTTGCGGCTCTTGAGGAGGCCCTGGGTTCAGTACCCTGCTCTTAATTCCAGTTCTAGGGGACCCAACACTCTCTTCTGACCTCTGCAGGTACCAAGCCTGCATGTGGTGCACAGACGGACAAGACAGCAAAGAGCAGACATACACTGCGAGTCAGTGGGCAGAAGCCCGCCAGCCCGCCCCCTCCCTCCCTCCCTCCCTGCCTGCCAGCCCGCCCCCTCCCTCCCTCCCTGCCTGCCTGCCTCCCTGCCAGCCTGCCCGCCTGCCTGTGTGTGGTCTACCTCAGGGACTGCCCTCAGGTTTTCCAGTTTACAGAGCTGACAAACAACTCAAAGACGATGAATGGAGACCCTAACTATGGCCAGGAAGCAGAGCAGGAACTTTACACCGATTCTGCCATGGACTAAAGCCTCTGTCACAGCACCGCTGCCCCCAGAGCTAGGGCCCACAGAGAGGCTCCTGCAGCCTCTGGAACGGCACAAGCTGAACTTTACCCGTGATCCTTGTAACCGACTGTGAAACCCAGCTCTGCCCAGTCAGGCCAAGAACCACCCTTCCCCCAGACCAACCATAATCACAGGCACAGGCCCCAGGGTTCAGCACAGGGCCCTTGGCAGGCACTCCAAATCCCCATTCTTTGCCCCATAAGACTGAATTGGGTTCTGAAGCGCCAAGTAGAGCTAAGGCCTGATCCCTGATTGGACTGTAGACACCTGGGTCACCGTCCCTCCATCAGGCCTGGTCACCCTCCCTCCATCGGGCCTGGTCACCCTCCCTCCATCAGCTTCAGTTACTCATCCCAGCCCTTCCTGCCTGACTTGAGACACTCGCAGAGGCCACGCCCTCCTCGGTACACCCATCTGTCAGAGAGCCTCCCCTCCCCTCCTGGCAGGGACATGACTGCAAAGGAGAAACACAGTAATTTTCTTCAGGTTAAAACACCTAACTTAAAGACTCCCTGGAACTCAACTTGGAAAATGATGAAAAAGCTACTTTGTAGCCAGTGGCCTCAATAATGAAAACACTTTCCCAAGAGCCTCAGCTTCTGTCCCCACAAGCATGGCCTCACACCCCAAGTGGTGGGCTCCCTTACCTTAACACACACACACACACACACACACACACACACACCCCTACCTGCGTTTTACCGGGCTCTCCTGCAACGTTATGTCTGCCCAGTTCTGGGCTACACACTTTCCCCACTAAACATCTCCCCAGGAACTGCTCTTTGCTGGTTTAAAACAGCTATGTAGCTCAGGCTAGTCATAAGTTCTGTATTATCCCATCTCAGCCTTCCAAAGGCTGGAGTTTCAGAATTCAGGCTGTGTCCCAACACCGCCCCACGCCCACCCTTATTTTCTGGCGTTTCGAGACACTGTGTAGCCCTGGCTGGCCCAAACTCACTACATACACCAGCTGGCCCGACACACACCTGACTTAACCTTACCCATCACGCAGTTCAGGTGTGTTAAAAGCTTTCAGTGTTGGCTCAATCATCTTTACAGACATGGACGAAAGCCAAGAGTCTGTGCACAGATTGTAAGTGAAGGGTAAAGTGAGGACAGGGACAGCTCAGGGACACACCTAGCACACCCCAAAGAGCCTGTAATAGGTGAGTGCTGACACTCTTTGGGGGCTCTCATGTCATCTCAGACTTGGGAGGGGGAGCGGCAGGGCCAGGGCAGCCTGTGGCAGCCTGTAATAGCACAGGTGGGGTCTCCAGCCCCCAGGGCCCACTGTTCTAAGAAAGCTGGCCCTCGCTCGAAGAAGCACCCACTTGTGGATGAGATCCCAAGGGGACAGGAGCAGCTGATTAGAGCGATGGAGGCCAGGTGTGGTGGAGCACGCCTTTAATCCTAGAACACAGGTGGCTGAGTAAGATCTCAGTTAGTTCGAGACCACCTTAGTCTACATAGCAACTGGTAGTGCATGCCTAGCACCAGGCAGAGGCAGGCAAATCCATTTGAGTTCTAGGCCTGCGTGGTCTCTGTAGTGAGTTCCAGAACAGCCAGGGGTATTCAGTGAAGACCCATTTCAAGGAAATGGATCAATGAATGGATTTACAAGAGCCATTGAGATGGCTCACGAAGCAAAGGCACGTGCTGCCACACCTGAGCCCTGAATTCCATCCCTGGGACCCACATCGAGGAAGAAGAAAACTATCTTCCGCAAATTGCCCTCTAAATCTACACGCGCGCGCAAGTAAATCAATGTAAAAAGTTTCAAGTTTACGAAAGTCACCAGTACTTAAGGAGGTTGTCTTTTAAACAGACTCTATGTACTCTAAAATAAACGCGCACGGAATGCGAGAAGCGCCCCGTTTTCCTCCCAAGTGGCCAAGCTCGGCCGAGTTCAGAACTCTTGGCGCCGCGCCTCCTTAGGCAGGTGGAGGCCGACTCCCTCCCGGTCCCCCACAGACGCGCCCCGCCGCCCCCAGCGCGGCCCCGCGCACCAATGACCGCCAAGGACCAGAGCCCGCCCCACGGCACGGTGCCGGCCGGGAGCCGCGGCCCAGCGCCCCGAGGGCGGGGGCCGGGGCGGGGGCGGGAGCCGCCCAGGTCCGGCTGGGACTCACCTCCTTGTCCGGGACCCACTGCGGCTCCTCCAGGCCGAACGGGCTTCCGAAGGCGCGGTGCTCGGGCACCATGCGCAGGCCGCTGGGCGAGCGCACGAGCTTCTTGGCGTCGCGACGCGCGGCCACCCCCGAGGACAGGGACATGTCTCCGCCTGGACCCCTCACGCCACCGCCCGCGCTGAGCCCACACAGGGCGCCGCCCCGCCCCGCCCCGCCCGCCGCCGGGACCCAATCCGCAGCCGCGGCTCGGAACAGGAGCCAACCGCAGAGTGGTGTCCGCCCCGGCACCGCCCTCCTCCAATCAGCTCACGGCCCCGCCCCTGCTGCAGGCCACCAATCAGAGGCGAGGGCCAGGGGCGCCCTCCGCCCCTCTCGGGGAGACCGCGACTTCGGATTGGCTAATTAATCGGCCACGTAGACGCCTTTTCGTTTCTGCTGGGTGGGGCAGACTCGGACTCCAGACGCTCATTGGAAGGGAAGCTCGAGATGGGCGGAGCTCCCGGGGGCGGAGCGCGCGGGAAAGCTCGCTGGGCGGCTGAGTCGGGATGGAAGCGGTGCGGACCGGCAGACGTGGCGCTACGCAGGAGGGCTGAGGACACGGTGGGTTCCGAACAGCCCAGGCCGGGGCTCAAAGAGCGATCTGTCCCCGGCCGGGCGTGCCTTCAGCGCGTAGCGGGGGTCGGGGGAATCGAACCCAGAGTTCCGGCCCTCCGCGCCGGCGCCTCCAGTAACAGCATCAGGGAGCGCGCCTTCAGCACCAGCCCCAAGCCAGCCACAGCCTAACAGTCGCTGCAGACTTGACCTGTGACTTTATTTTTTAAGATTTATGTACTTATCATGTATACAGTGTTCTGCCTGCATGTATCCCCGCAGGCCAGATCTCATTACAAATAATTTGTGAGCCACCATGTGGGTGCTGGGAATCGAACTCCGGTCATCTGGAAGACCAGCCAGTGCTCTTAACCTCTGAGCCATCTCTCCAACCCTTACTCTTTTTTTTTCTACCGAGACAGGGTTTCTCCGTGTAGCTCTGGTTGTCCTATAACTCACTCTGTAGACCAGGCTGGCCTTGAACTCACAGAGCTCCACCTGCCTCTGCCTCTCCAGTGCTGGGATTAAAGGCCTGCTCCGGGATGCCTCTGTGTTTGTAGCCTAGGCTGGCCTTGGACTCTCAGCTGCTCTACCTCAGCCCTACCAGCACTCCCACAGGCGAGACCCGCCATGCCCATCTGATCCTCTGGTTTCTTTGGGTAATTGACTTCACTTCCAAAACAGTTACCCAGTGCTTTGGTCACTCTGTCACACATGTTGTACATACACACTTAGATGCCTGTTTGGATGTGTACTGATGTGTGTGTGTGTGCACGGGTGGCAGCCAGAAGCTTATCTCCTTATATCCTGAGGCAGGGCCTCACTTGAACCCCAGGTTCACAGATGAGCTGGTCAGCCTGCTCTGAGGATGCCCTATGGCTGCCTTCTAAGTGCTGGGATTACTGGCAGGCCACCGTACCTGCCCAGCACCATATTTCCACATCCTCAGCAGTGTCATAATTGCGCAGCAAGCCACACACACACACACACACACACACACACACACACACACACACACACACTCTCACTCTCACACACACACTTTCACACACTCTCACACTCACTCTCTCACACTCACACTCACACACACACTCTCACTCTCACACACACACTTTCACACACTCTCACACACTCACTCTCTCACACTCACACACACACTCTCGCACTCTCTCACACACACACACTCACACTCTCACACACACACTCTCACACACTCACACACACTCACACTGTCTCACACACTCTCACACACACACTCTCTCACACTCACACACTCACACACACTCACACTGTCTCACACACTCTCACACACACACTCTCTCACACTCTCACACTCACACACACACTCTCGCACTCTCTCACACACACACACACTCACACTCTCTCACACTCACACACTCTCACACACACACACACACACTCTCGCACTCTCACACACACACACTCACACTCTCACACACACACACTCTCACACACTCACACACACTCACACTGTCTCACACACTCTCACACACACACTCTCTCACACTCTCACACTCACACACACTCACACTCTCTCACACTCACACACTCACACACACACACACACACTCTCGCACTCTCTCACACACACACACTCACACTCTCACACACACACACTCTCACACACTCACACACACTCACACTGTCTCACACACTCTCACACTCTCTCACACACACACTCTCACACACTCACACACACTCACACTCTCACACACACACTCTCTCACACTCACACACTCTCACACTGTCTCACACTCTCTCACACACACTCTCTCACACACACACTCTCTCACACACACTCTCTCACACACACACACTCTCACACACACAGTGCTCCCTGGCATTGCCATTTGAACCGATGCGTGAGATTGCTGCGTATTGTTGCACATGTTAACACTGGGCTGGTCCTGCCCCTCAGTTGTTCCCTGACGAGGTGTGGTCTCCCCCCATCCCCCACCACATCCTTCACAATCCCAAACTCACAAAATGTTAGAGAATGCTGATGAGACCCACGCGTGTACACCTGGACCCATACATGCCACAAGAAGTTAAATGCATACAGCATGCACCAGCCAGCGCTCTCCCGCCGAGCCTCAGGCACTGCCACCTTCAGGATGTCGGCCATAGCTGAGTTTGTCCTGTGCCAACTTCTGGAGTGGCCCTAGGCTTCTGAACTGCCCAGGCCTTTCTCGGATGTCGAGCAAACGGAAGCCTCATCCTGGGCCTGGCCTGGACTTTCACGGATGGTGTTCCCAGGACAGTGACACCCGTGCTCTGCCCTCGGTGACGCCTAACTGCACTTAGGCGTCAGACTGCGCTCTGAAGTGTCGCGTTCTAACATGCCCACCACACAGGTAGTCCACGTTGACAGCAAGCACGTTGGAATTGGTGCTGTCACTGTGTCTCACTGGAAGTTTCCATGCTCGTACCGAACCCCCTGAAGAAATGGACTTGGATCAACTGGACCTAAACCCCAGAACCACTGCTGCGCTTAGGAAGGGTATGCTGTGTGACGAGGACTGTACGTGTGCGCTCTGCTAGAACAAGCCGGGGAAGCTGCGGGCCGTCTGTGCCCCACCACCCGGCCAGCTCTCCCTTTCGAAAGGTCTCGGGTCTTGTAGTTTTGCCCTGAGCCACTGTGTCTCATAAGGGACACCTTCCTCACCCGAGTCCCTGAAGGGACTTATCTTCATGGCAGCCTTTCTGTCACGGTGTGACCTGTCCACGTGTGACCTGGGCCACAGTGTGACCTGGGCCATACATGTGCAGTTATCTTCCCTTCTGACTGTAACAGTGTGACACTGTCTGGCCTTGAATTCACAAACATCCTCCTGCCTCTGTCTCCCAGTGCGGGGTTAATACTTTCTTCTTTCTCCTGGTTTGAAAATAGACAGTAGTGCAAGCCAAGGATTACTTTTTTACCCTCCTCCCCAAGCAGCAGGCCCTCGGGTCGTTAGCTGTGAGGTGCTCACTTCCTGCCCCACCCGGCCTGTCTGTTCCAGGCTCTGCTTGCCCTTCAACCCCCTTGCCTGCCCTGGCCTGGCCTGGGCTCTGTGCTTGGTAACGGGCACTCCCCCACCCCACATTCACACTTTGTGTTGGGATTTTAAACTTTGTGTCGCTCAAACTGGCCTTGAGCTCCTAGACTCTGGTGGTCTTCCTGCCTCAGCCTCCCAAGTAGCAGGGTCTGTGGCAAAGGGTGGGATGGGGTGACAGTCACATCATCACACGCGGCATTCACCCGCACCTCTGGTTCCTGTTGCTGCTGACCTGAGAATCGGGGCCAGGTCACAAGGGTCCAGCAGCAGGTCCCTCCCTCCCTCCCAGTCACCATCACTGGTGTCCCCAGATCTGGAGGCCCAGCTCTCTCCTGGACTCCCACCCTGAGTGCCCTGACTTACTGTGGTCCTCTTTTGCTGTGGTTTATCTGTGGCTTCAGGGAGACTGAAGTCAGTGAAGGAGGTTCTGTGCTACTCGGGACCAGACCTGCAGAGGCTCACCGGCCTGTCCACCCATGATGTCCAGCACCTCCTGAGAGCAGCCGCTCTACACCTCCAGGGCAGCAGGGCCCTCACAGGTGGGCAGGACAGTGTCTGCCGGCTGGCCCGGCGGCTGCGGGGGTGAGGGGTGGCACAGGCCTGGGTGGACACCCCACGGGCTCCAGACTCTATCTGGTAAAGATCTCATCAGCCTCCCTAGGATAGGCTGCCAAGCGACTTGTTCAGGGCCCGCCCAGTGCGGCCCGTAGAGCCGAGCAGTGGGACCCTCGCTGCTCTACAAAGCACTCTGGAGTACTGGCACCCAGAGGCCCTCACAGTAAAGGATGAAGTTGGGGTCCCAAGGGTGTGAGAGGGCCCATGTGACCGCTTTGCCTCACTGATGTCTGACCTGATGTCACACTGCTCAGAGCCATCCCCATGCACTGTCACAGGCTGCTGCTCATTTTCTCTGTGCTAAAGCTGTGCAGGACTACAGAGTTCCAGCGAGAGTACCCTGCCACATCCTGGAGCTTAGGCTTCCTGCCTGCCTGCCTCCCTCCCTCCCTTCCTTTTTAGACAGGGTCTCTCTGTGTCATTCTCTGTCCCGGAACTCTATGTAGCTCAGGCTAGGCTCAAATTCATGAAGATGCCTCTGCCTCCCAAGTGTACATACTATACCCGGACTGGGTTTGGATTTCTTTACCAGCTTATGCCCACTAGGGATAGGCCATATCTTAGAATATTTGTGGCATCCTGGGAAGTGTGACAGGGACAGACTCCTGTGTACACATTGTACTCAGCCATACGGCCAGGCTCCCTGCCCTCCGACCTCAGTACTCAGTCCATGTGCTTCTCCAGTCCTCCAGCCATGCTGCATCTGAGGCCAGCACTTCCTTAGAGGCCCTGGCAGCAGGCTGCGGGCGGACACGGGCTGACGCCATGCTCACAGGCCCTGGCTGCAGGCTGCAGGCTGCGGGCGGACACGGGCTGACGCCATGCTCCCTACAGCACTGCAGCTATTCCAGCACAGGGAGAGCTTCCCCGAGCAGCATCAACGCCTGAGCCTGGGCTGCCCGGTCCTGGACCAGTTCCTGGGTGGCGGCCTGCCTCTGGAGGGCATCACTGACCTGGCTGGCTGCAGCTCAGCAGGGAAGACCCAGCTGGCGCTACAGCTCTGCTTGACTGTGCAGTTCCCACGACAATATGGAGGCCTGGAGGCTGGTGAGTGGCTGCCCCTTCCTTCCTGGGGGGGGGTAGGCAGGGTCCTAGGCAGCTGGCACTCAGCCGTCTGCCCTGCCCTGGAGGCTGCTTCCCTCTCAGGGAAGCAGTGGCTATCTCTTGGGTGGTTCCCATGGTTGCCTCCTCTTCCCGAGGAGCAAGTGGAAGTCCTTAGGCTGTGGGAAGGCAGCAGGGGCACCCCCTGGTCCTGCAGTCATCACACAGCTTAAACTGAAGCACCTCACCCCTGCACTCAGGCCCACAGAGTGGGAGAGTAGGGCAGAGAACCTGTGGGTGGCTGACACAGGGAGACTCCAAACCCCCTGCCTGGTCCCTCTGTGGGCTGACAGCCAGAGCTGCCTGCGTTTGTGCTTTGGGCCCTGTGCCCGGGGTAGGGATCACGGCGAGGGTTACCACAGCAACCGCTTCACATTGCTCTCTGCCCCAGACGCCATGGCTAAGGAAAGCTCCGGTTTCCCTGGTCCTCGGCACAGCTTGTCTTCTGGAGGCAGTGCCAGTATGCCCACCAGCATTCCCGAGTCCAGAAATTAGACATTAGCCTCTGATGTACCTTCTTCCCAGACATACCCATCAGACCCAGAGCCATTTCAAAATACCTCTTACTGTAAAAACTGCCCCCAGCTGTGGCTCTCCACATCTGTAGCCCCAGCCGTCAGGAGGCAGGGCAGGAAGATCGGTGCGAGCTGGAGGACAGCCTGGCTCCACAGTGAGTATGGCCTGGGGAGTGAGACCCTACATCAACAGAACTATTCAAATAAGTTTGTAGCCAGCTGTGCATCTTCCTTCTGTGGATGAGCTTTGCTTTTTGGTTTTTTCAGACAGTGTTTCTCTGCGTGTAGCTCTGGCTGTCCTGGAAATCACTCTGTAGACCAGGCTGGTCTGGCTCACAGGGATCTGCCTGCCTCTGCCTCCCCACGAGTGCTGGGATTAATGGTTTATGCCACCACCACCCGGCTGCTATTTGCTTTCTTAACTGAGACCTTTGAAACATGAACACTGGTCATCTTATGAAAAACATTTATCATCTGTGTGGTTTGATGTCTTTGACGAGCCACAGGCATCTTTCTCCTGAGACCTCTAGAACGAAGCCTGTGCGTTCTGAGAGTCCCTGCGCCATCTATGGGAAAGACATTTCTCAGCTGAGGCATGGGCATCTTTGTCGAGAACCCACACACAGGGGGTCCTGCTGGTAGCCCAGCTCTTCCCACCCACAGGATCTGGTGGCCTCTGGCCCAGCAGTGTACTACACAGGGACCGTTTGTGTTCCAGGTGACCGTGCGTTCATGCCTACTCATCCACTCCTGTACTTACCACCGGCATCGCTGAGTAGACAGCAGGCAGGAGCACGCATGTCTAAAGGACATGTCCCAAAGTTCTTAACCCTGGTGACCTCTGCCTGGTCCTGCCCAGCCCAGTGGGGAACTAGAAAGCAGGGATGAGCTAACAGTATCGTGTGTGTGTGTGTGTGTGTGTGTGTGTGTGTGTGTGTGTGTGTGTACTCACGTATCAGAACAGAGAGCTAGCCTGTGTTCTAAGGGACCAGCAAGGTAGCCACAGGTGGGATAAGAACCAAGTTGAGCCTGCTGCCCCTCCACAGTGAAAACTTATGAGGGGTAGGGACAGAGACAGTCAGAGGCTACATGTGGCTTTGCAGCCACAGGCCCCTGTCCAGTTCTAACACCTACAGGGGCCCTGGCTTCCCAGGGGCTGTCTATATCTGCACAGAGGATGCCTTCCCCAGCAAGCGGCTGTGGCAGCTCATTGCCCAGCAACAGCAGCTGCGGACAGATGTTCCTGGAGAGGTGGTCCAGAAGATCAGGTTCGGCAACCACATCTTCATTGAGCATGCGGCTGATGTGGTGAGTGTCTATTTCTGCTCACTATTGGCCCAGTGACTCGGCCTGTGATGCAGAGACCAAGCTCAATTCAGAATATACCCCAGGGTAGACAAGAAGAGCTGTTCAGCGTAAGGGTCTGGAGGGCCAGCTCCCCATAAGGCAGTCATGGGGCAAGGGTTCTTTCTAAAGCAGAGGTTCTCAACCTGTGGGTCACGACAACCCCTTTGGGTCACATATCAGATGTCCTGCATATCAGCTGTTTACATTGTGATTCATAACTGTAGCAAAATTACTGCTATGCAGTAGCAACAAAAATAATTGTATGGCTAGGGTCAATACATGAGCAACTCTATTTAAGGGTTGCAGCGTTAGGAAAGTTGAGAAGCACTGCCAGTCTAAACACACTTAGTGCTTGTGTGCCAGGCTTGTGCGCCAGGCATTCAGGAGTGCTGGGTTGATGAGTGTATTGTCTGCCCCCACCCCAGTCCTCCTTGGGCCAGCACTGTTATTCCTTAGCTGGAATACAGACCTAACTGCCCCTGCGCACTACCTGTCAATCTACCCAGGAAGAATGTGGGGAGGAGAAGCCTTGGGTGTGTAGCAAAGGCGTCTCGTGGGTTGGGGGTCCGGAGAACTGACAGGCACTGCAGAGTCATGTCCTGTTGAGGCTGCCTCAGCCTGGGGCTAACCTTCTGCCCCAGGGAAAGCTGACCAGTTAGGCTCGGTCCCAGCAGCAGGAAGCAGGGCCAAGCCCAGGGCCGCTGCTCAAATAGAGAAGCTCTTGTTGCAGGGATGGGTGACACATAGGTTCATTCAGGGGTTTGAAGAAGGGAATAGCCCTGCACCCCAACTATAAATGTGGCTACTGAGCACCCTCAGTATGCCTATCTAGGACCTCGCTGTGGCTAGGGAGAGTTCTGAGAAGCAGCGAGCTGACGCCAATGCTTTCTCTCACCAAAGCATGCACACAGATCACTCACACAATAATAAAAAATTAATTTTAAAAAGATAGTTGCTGGATAGTGGTGGCACTCACCTTTAATCTCAGCACTCAGGAGGCAGAGGTGGTGGACTCTGAGTCTGAGGCCAGCCTGGTCTACAGAATGAGTTCCAGGACAGCCAGGACTACTCAGAATTTTTTTCTTGGGGGGAAAAAAGGGGTGGAAGATAGTTATGAACAGACATTCATTCTGGTAAACAGTAAGGCATATAAACTTTTAATTTTAAAAAATGTACAATAAAAATACATTATCACACACAACACAGAGAACTGAGCACATGAGAAATGCCACAGGGAGGCCAGGCAGAAGCAGCTGGGGTCAGATGTGTCCCTGTCCAGGAGCCTCCCAGGAAGGGCCAGGGCCAGGTCCCGACCTTACTGACTGAGAGTTGCTGTCCAGGCCCCTCCTGGTGGTGTGGTTATGCGTATGTGCTTATGTGCTCCGCAGCACTGGGGGAGGGGACTAAGTTAGCGCGGGCTCCCAGCTGCAGGCCCTCCCAGCCCCACCGCGGCCTTCACAGGGCCAGCTCTGGAGCCACACTCAGCAGCACTGTGGTGTTTAGAGCAGGCCAGGCTCAGGTCACTGCAAAAGAAAGCTGCAGGTCAGGACACCAGTGGGGAGCTGCTGCACCCCCTCCTGTCCTGGGGTCTGCCCAGCAGCGGGCACGGTGAGGACCCGGACGCAGACCCTCCCCTCTGCTGAGTGAGTCCTTCCACACCTTCCGGCCACCCCGAGGTGCCCAGGCCCTGGCTGAGGGGAGGTGTAGACACTCACGTTAGTGCTAGCGTCTTCTAGGCTGCTGTCCTTTCCCACACAAAGAGGCTCTGCTGGGGATGCCCTAGGGAGAAGCACAGAGGTTCACTCTGGGCAGGATGCCGGGATCTGGCAGCTCCTCACAGCTGCCAGGGAGGCAGGGTTGGCTACCTGCGTGGGCAGCCAGAGTGCTGAAGACCCTGAGCTGCGGACAGTATGGAGGCCCTGGCTGGACCCTCAGCCACGCTACTGTGGGCCTGTGGCCCTGAGCCTCCCTCTGACAACAGCCATCTACCCCACCACCACCACAAGCCTACCCTGACCTGGGCCGCTCAGCTAGCTATAAGTAGTCACCCAAGCCTAGTGCCAAGGGCACAGTGACCCCAAAAAGAGAGCCCAGGGTTGCCTGCCTTGGGGAGATACTGCCCTTAGCCTAGGATTCCTGGACTAGGCAGCAGAGAAGCTGACCCAAGTGTCCTCCCTACTCTGTCCCCACTAGAATTTTCTCCAGGGTGCAGCCTCACGTGACTGGTGCATGGTACCTCATGTGTGCAGAACACACTTCCAGACCACTACTCCATCCCACCACCAGCAGGTCTGGCCTGCCCATCGTGCAAAGACCAGGAGGCCCCTAGCCCTTCCCCCACACCCTGCTCCCTAGGCCAGTCTAGCGAGGTGACTGTGGAGCTGTAGCTGGGCTGGGTGACCTCAGTATCTGCACTGACTCCTGGGAGGGGACAGTCACTGATGATCACACCCCTCCACGGGACTCAGGGTGAGGGTCTGGGAGGCAGCGGAAGAAAGAGTGAAGGCCCAGGAATGAGCTGTGTGCTCGGCCCCAGCCCCCACCCCGTGGGCAGGAGGCAACCATCGTTAAAAAGCTGCATCACGGAGAGTTAGGAGCAGACGGAGGCCACTGGCCAGGTGTGCCTAGAGCATGATGTATCCCCACAGGACGCCTTGCTGGAGTGTGTGAGTAAGAGGGTCCCCACTCTGCTGTCGAGGGGGATGGCCCGCCTGATCGTGGTTGACTCCATTGCAGCCCCGTTTCGTTGTGAGTATGATGGCGGGGCCTTGGCCACCAGGGCCAAGCACCTGCAGTCACTGGGGGCCACGCTCCGCAGACTGAGCAGTACCTTCCGGAGCCCGGTGCTGTGCGTCAACCAGGTGGGTGAGGCAGGGGCTCTGCACTTCTCCTTGGGGAAACAGGACTGGCTGGATGACTGGGCAACCAGCTGAGGCGGCTGCTGTCATTGACCCTCACTTGGTTTCCCCAGGTGGCAGAGACAGTGGAGGGGCGGGAGCCTATGCCCAGGCCACTGGGGTGAGTGCGGGCAGCTCAGCACACCTGAAACTGGGGTGGGGTTGGGCATGCGTGTGGGGTTGGGCATGCGTGTGGGGTTGGGCATGCGTGCGTGTACAGCAGCACCCACTTTGTGTCTCAGGACCTGGGACGAGCACCTGTCTCCAGCCCTTGGCATCGCCTGGGCCAACCAGATCCTGATGAGACTGATGGTTGACCGGGTCCATGAGGACGAGGCCACTGTGGGCTTGCCCAGAGGCCCAGCTCGGACCCTACGAGTGCTCTTTGCCCCTCACCTGCCCCTCTCCTCCTGTTGCTACACAGTCAGTGGGGAAGGCATTAGAGGGGTGCCAGGAACTGAGTTCTGCTAAGAGCGGACTGCTGGGTTAGCCTGACCAGGTCCCAAGAACCCAACTGAGTGAGTCCCTTCCTACTGCAGAAACCCTGGGGCTCTGGCAGCCTGGGGAGCCTGCCCTGCTTTCTGCCTGGGGATGAGTCGGCAGCTGGCCTGGCAGGATGCTCTAACACACAGCACACACACATGGGCAGTGACACCCATCACTCAGGCCAGATGGAGCAGCACAGAAAGGTGCTCCGTGCTGTACGGTGAGAAAACACGCTGACCTCAGCCCTGACTCCACAATGGTCTCCGGGAAGGGAACGGGACTGGCCTAACTCAGCCTCAGGCCCAGCAGCTCCAAGCAACTTAACTTAAAAGGGACGCAAGGAAGGAAACGGGTCTGTGTGTCCTCACTGAGGCCTGGCTAAGTGTGTCTAGCATCCAGACTAGAGAGCACTACAGAGCCCGCAACGGGACTGCACTCATTCTCAGTGGAAGGCAGCCTGGTAACATCTGCTGCACACCCCAGAATCACCACTTCTAGATCTGACGCTCTACAGTCGCCAAAGTATGTGGCCTCTGGAGCCAGGGCTGTGGCTCTGAGCCAGTCCTGTGCTCCGAGACCCCTCCTGACAGCAAATGTGCCGTGTAGGGACACGGGCCTCATCAAGGAATCCTGTTCCAGTGGTGTGAGACTCCGCACACCAGGGTGTACACTGTCACTGTCCTCGCTCAAATAGGTGCGCTGATGGCATACACCATGACGTCTGCAGGATAGCTCCACCTGTACAGAGCTCATCAGACCTTCAAGCCACATTCAGCCCCCGCCCGCTTTTGGCAGTTTTGGAGACTGAACCTAGGGTCTCCTGCCCACAAGGCAAGTGCTCTCCAGAGAGCTCCAGTCCAGCCCCGCCCGATTCAAACACTGGCATAAATGAATGGGCACAGCTCCTTGGGGTGGGGGTAGTTAAAACAAAAGGCCTCTCCACAAAACTGGAGGGCTTATATCAGAAAATAAAACTTTATTTTGTAACAAAGTATTGACAATTCTAAATTGCTTTCTAAATAGATTGTATTGGAAATTATAAAACACAGTTCTAAAACAGACACACTTAGAAGTCATACCCAAAGGGTCCTGGGGCCCCTATTCACCAGCTAGGTCACGGGCCCTGTGGTCCACCTGACAGATCCAGAATGTCTTTCAGGATTTGGGAACCATGCTTTCCCTGGATTTGCTGCCCAGACCGCTGCCACTGAGCTGGTGGACCGTGCCACCTGCTTCCCTGCATTATGTGGCATCACACCGCTCAAGTCTACATCACAGGCCCAGTCAGCTCCAGAATGAATGCAGATGAATGCTGAACTCGGGAGACACTAGGTTCAGGTGCCCACAGGCCCTTGTAAACCGTATGCACACGTCACTAGCAATCACTTAATATATACACCTACACTGACTTCCTCAGGCTGGCAAGAAGCTCAGAGGGCAAACGCTCTTACAGCACAAACCGGCGAACTGCATTCACTCTGGAAGGAGGCGAGAACAGGGTACAGTTGCCCTCATGCCCACACGCAGAGCCACGCTTGCACACACACACTGACTCTTCAGAAAATTCTCATCTGAACCCTTCCCACTCCATGCCTAGGATCACACGCCAACCTGGAAGCACCCACCTGCACGGCTGCTGTGCCCAGCACCCATGAACTTCCCTGCAATGACCACCACAGGCCGATGACCCCGCTTGTCTTCTGAGAACAGGAAGTGAGACAACCTCACAACACGCTGACTGCATACAAGTCCCCAGGGTGCGCCTCTAGCACAGTGAGCGCCCAGCCAGTCAGCCAGCTAGCTTGTTCCAGGGCTCTCTACCTTCTGCAGGCTTGGATCCACAAGGCCCCATGCCCACCAGAAAGCAGTTAGTTTGACACCACTGTACTCAGACCAGCCTGAAACACACGTTTTCTACGAACCGTGCAGTTAGTTCTTCAGACCAGTGCGAGGCTGAGTGGAAGTGGCCCTGCTGCCCTGATTGAGGGTCTTAGCCCACGGATCCTGGCCCTGTACCCTCTCAACGTCAGGTTGGTCTCACACACTGACCTGAGACATTACTGGCAAACACCTGTGAGAAAGCACCTTTGTGCTCAGCACACAGGGCTGCAAGGACAGGGGCCTCTAGGCCCCTGGCACAGGGCCACCACCAAGCTAAGCCGGTGGCAGATGTCTACAGCGCCCTGAGAGAGGCTGCTCCTCTGTACAGCTTCTCTGTCTCTTCCCTCCACACTCCCAGCCAGACCATGGCCAGCCCTGGTCAGAAAGGAAGTATTTTAACCATCTGATCTAGGTTCATGACACGGTGAGTGGCAGAAGCCACACACAGCAGCTGACCTACGTGTGCCTAGGCCACCAGCTGCAATCTAGCTTGCCTCCCTGGCCGCAGTGCTGCTGGCTGTGGTCATTGGCAGCCCCAGGCATGGGTGCAGGTTGAGCAACAGAATTCTGGGGCATGGCTGCCAGGCAGTTTGTATGCAACAGCCTCCAGACGTTGGTGGATGTCCCCATGGAGAAAGAAAGCCCACTCCTGGGCAAGCTTCCCTCCTGGGCAGACCGGAGGAACTGCCAGGGCTCCAAGGGTGTCTGTCAGGGTCCCAGTCCTCACAGGGATCCTATCTAGTTCAGCCCTGGCCCTCAGGGGCTAGGTCAGTGTGGCTGGCACTCAATGCTCTCAAGTCTGCTAGACAATTATTTCGTTCCTGTGTGAAAAAGCAAATGGGAAAATTATATTTAATCAATACTTATAAGGAGGGTCACCCTCAAACAATGTTATACATATAAAACGCTAAACGTGTGGGTTTACAGGCGTAGCTCAGCGCTCGGGCACAGCTCTACAGGGTATGTTTAATGAGCAAAAGGCCTGAGTATGTGCATCCCAGCACCAGACACCAATCGTCAGCTCCCATGCGTATGCCTAGCGCACACCACTCCCTGCCTTAGTGTCCTTCAGCCTCTGCTTGGAGCTAGGGTGACAGCTGACAGTTCGTTAGTTGAATTTGGGCCACTGAGAGAGCTGTGGACTCAGGTGAGATGACCAGGAGTCTGTCACCTTGGACTATGCTCCATGTGCCAGCACAGACATGTCCTTCACGGTAAATCACAGCTGCTCCAGCTCAGGGTATGCTCAGAGCACCCAAGCCATGGGACAGATTCCACGGTTGCTAAGGTAATGGCGACACCCAGCGGCCAATCCAGATGTCTAACAGAAAGGCAAAGCAGAAATGCTACTCTGGCTGCACAGGGAGACCAAGCTCTCCCCTGGTGCACGTGTGAGGCTGCACAGGGTGCAGGGCTATGATAGAAAGCATGTCAGTGACAGACAGCAATTACACACTTCAATCACACAAGGAGACTGACCCAGCCAGTACTTCCAGTGAATAAAGATGACTACATCAGTCAAAAGGCATTCTGAGGATATTCAGTGACGGGCAGTGAGACGCTACATTAAAGCCCCGTCACAGCAGAGCATGCTCAGAGCTGGTGACTAGGGCACAGCGGAGCAGGCTGCTTACTGGGAAACAATCTTCTATGGCTTTGCCAACTGCATTAACAACACCCAGAGAATTTCTTTGGCCAGGCAGTGGTGGTACATACCTCTAAACCCAGCACTTGGAAAGCAGAGGTAGGCAGAGCTCTGCGAGTTCAAAGCCAGCTTGGTCTACAAAGAGAGTTCCAGAAAAGGCCAGGGCTACACAGAGAAACCTTGTCTCAAAAAACAAAAAAAAAAAAAAAAAAAAGAGCACCCAAAACCCTGACACGCACTGGGCGGTGGTGGCACACGCCTTTAATCCCAGCACTCAGGAGATGCCATTCTGTAAGTATGTTTCTCTTATTGGTTAATGATGTCGACAAATAGGAAGGTGAGATAGGAGGGACTGGGAGATAAGGAGGATTCTGGGAGATATAGTAGAGAGAAGTCAAGATGTAGGATGTGAGAGAAAAGGTCTGGACCCTCTCTCTAGTAAGGTAAGACCATGTGTAAACACTTAGATTGATAGAAATGAGTTAATATTTAAGACAGAGC
The DNA here is from genome assembly GCA_030556225.1 of Cricetiscus sungorus. NCBI lineage: Eukaryota > Metazoa > Chordata > Mammalia > Rodentia > Cricetidae > Cricetiscus > Cricetiscus sungorus. Next base: position 1,779,302 of record JANBXA010000588.1, read on the forward strand.
TAGCCCAGTAAGACACGCTAATAACCAGCCAACAGTTTCGTAGTTAATACAGCGTTTCTGTGTGTTATTTTGGGGCTGACATGGCTCTGGGACCAGGCTGGCGGAAAAGTGCTCGTAACACAGGAGGCAGAGGCAGATGGATCTCTGTGAGTTCCAGACCAGCCTGGTCTACAAGAGCTAGTTCCAGGACAGCCTCCAAAACTACAGAGAAACCCTGTCTCAAAACAAAAAAAAAGGGAGGGAGGGAGGGAGGGAGGGAGGGAGGGAGGGAGAGAGAGAGAGAGAGAGAGAGAGAGAGAGAGAGAGAGAGAGAGAGAGAGAGAGAGCTGACACACTTCATACTGCTGGACATGGGCATGCAGGGTCAAACCCATGAGCACACTGTTGCCCAAAGGAGGAAGCCCACTCTGGGGTGCTGGGGACCACAGAACTTGAAGAGTGGGCCTTTCTCTCACTTGGCCTGAATATGCACGTCCTTGTGCTGGATTTAGTGCCCAGGGGAAGTCCTCCCATTTCTCTGCATGTTTTGCAGCATTCATTATTTTTAATGCAACAATTACCGCTACCTTCTGAAGCTGGCCAGCCAGAGCGGGAACTCTGCTGACTGTGAGATGAGTCTGGGGATCTCGGAGAGCCCATCACCCCAGGCAAACACATTCTATGACTTTGTGAGCAGGATCTGCGGTCCCGAGTATGGACGACACACACCTCCAGCAGCACAGACGTCATACACAGCGGCTAAGGGGCCGGCACTGTGGTCCGGGTTCACAGTTCCTCCACATGTGTGGGTGAAGGCCTCTGGGGCACAGATGCTGTGCACAAATTCTGTACACAGCCAGCTCTGTTCCAATCTACTGGACCAAAACCTTCAGAACAAAAGTAAAGGGAAATGCTTCCACACAGGCCCGTCTAGTGCTGCTGCCATCCAAACAGGCTCTCCTCTGAGGAGATTGCTGCAGACGGACCGCAAGACAAACCACAGTGTTTTTTTGGTTTGTGTGGGGTTTTTGAGACAGGGTTTCTCTGAGTAGCCCTGGCTGTCCTAGAACTGCTCTGCAGTGAAACAGAATCTCATTTTGTGGCTCTGGCTGTCCCGGAACTCACTCTGTAGACCAGGCTGGCCTTGAACTCCAGAGCTCTCCCTGCCTTGGCCTCCTGCACCCACCCAGCCCTCTGCTCTCAGTGAAGGATAACTTCTCTGAGGAAAGCTGCACCAGCTTGCTTCTCAGTTTCCTTCTTGTTCTTAAGATAAAGGAAGCGAAGTGGGCCCTGTGCACCCTGTCTCTGACCCACGACCCTGGAAACTACTAGGGTCTGAGTGTTCCAGTGCAGCCACACACGTGCTGGGACTAAAGGCACAGATGCACGCCTCAGTTTTACATGTTGTGTGGCATATAACCCAAGTCACTGAGAAACAAGCACAGAGTGTGGACTTGTACCTGACAGCATGTAAGCCACCCCGCTCTATCAGGGACGGCCACACACGACTGCTGGCTGTCAGCACCGGAAGCCATGGGAAGATGGAGAAAAGGAAAATCCCAAGGACTCTCTCTTGAGCAGGGCATTCCAGAGCTGACTTTTGCACATTGAGAGTCAGTCTCACCAAGGAACAGAACCACCACTCAGATGGTGGGCCCAGGCCAGTTTGGGGGTGCAGACCTGCAATCCCAGCTACTCAGGTGCTGAGACAGCAGGATCACAAATTCAAGGCTTGCCTGAGCTAGAGTCCCTGCCTCAAAATTAAGTTAAAAGGCTGGCAGGTCTGGCAGGTCTCAGGGTGTCCATGTATCTGAAAAAGGAGCTCAAGCTGGGCTACAGAAGGATTTTTGGCCATTCGATAAAAGCCAGCATTCCTCAGGAACTTGAGAAATTGATTCCCATCTGCCAAAAGGAGTCATTTCCCTGACCTCTGGCTGAAGGGACGCAGGACTACCTGGGGTCCCTATGAACACATCAGAGCTCATGCTCCTCTCTGGACCACAAGTACCTGTTACACATTTCAAGCCAGCACGAGTCTCCGGCCCTTTCCTCCCCGCAGCAACTCATCCTCCTAACAATACACATGATCTGTCCACCCCTGGAAACCCGCCCCTACTTCTCCACTCTTCTCTCCTCTCCTGATCCCCTAGCCCTGGCCATGTCCAGTCTGTTCTCTTTTCTCTCTGCTCTAGATTCTTCCGATGTCTCTGGGTATTTCCTCTCTCTCATTCACAACAAAAGCCTCCCCTAAGAGCGCAGCCGAGAAGTCGGCATGCCTTTGCTATGCCTCACAGACAAGCTCAACAGCAGGCACTCGCCCAGCACTGTGACCCTGATTCTTCCCCTAGTCCTCTGGCCAGCCTGAGAGAAACCGCCCAGCAGCCACCGAGCTCCCTCTCACTGGCTGAAGAAATGCAAGCGTTTATTCCTTCAAGCTTCCCACGCTGCCTTGCTGACCCTACCGACATCCTCTTCATCCCAGAGGCAGCTGGCATGGTGGCCCGTGAGGGCAGAGGCCAGTGCAAGGCAGTCTGCCCCACACACTTGCAGGCGGTGTTCAGACACTGCATCTTCCAGGTGTTTGCGATATCATGGACACGCAAACACAGCTGGCCAGCACATAACTGCTAATAAGAACCAAAGTGTGCCTCCTGCCTCAGATCCACTAGGAACCCAAACAGACTTCTGGAGGGGCAGTGGCCAAGGGTGCAGCACATGCACACAGCAGGCTGCACCCACCCATCGCAGCCCAATGCCCAGCTGCAGGCCCAGGTAGGGAGCCAGGTATGGCCCCTCACCTAACGACACCCAGAATGAAAGTGAGCACTTCCAGAAGGCAAACACCAGCAGAGCAGTTTGGAAAACACAACTTTAATTCCCAGTGTGCTCTCCAAGGCTTCTGCTAACTCACAGCCCAGAGCCCGAGTCCTGAGCACAGTGCTATCACAGACAGCTTTTTAAACTGCGTATCTACAGAAGTCTGGGATATAGAAAATGGCTGACAAAGTTCCAGAGAATGTCCCCAAAGAGACAAGGCATGGTGACTTGTCATGGAGCAGCAGAAGCCCAAAAGCCATGGCTGTGCACCTTTCAGAAAACCCCTTTGACAACATGGCTGTCTCCACCTGAAGCCATGACTTACATACCTTTCCTTATACTCAGGGAAGCCCAGAGTTTTTGAAAGGCTACAGACGCCCCTGATAACAAAATCACAAAACTCAAGCCTCAGTAAAAACCATCTTCCCCCACAATCCCTGCCTGCGTTAGCTTCCATTCCGGAAGGAGAGTTGTAAAGGAGTAAGCCAATGTTAACTTAGGAAGAAATGGCACTGTGCACTTGTCTGCCGACTAGTGGCTGTTGTAGGCTCTGTGTGCACGTGTGTGTGGTGTGTGTGCTCATGAGTGTGGGTGCGTGGAGTCCCCCACCCATCTTCAGATGGCTTCCTTGTCTCTCTCCTCCTTATCTGAGACCGTCTTTGACTGGAGCAGGCCATGTTGGTGACTGGCTGGCCAGGACACCTCCAGAATCCAATTCCCTCTGCTTCCCTCGATGCCAGAGTTATACACAGGACCCGTGCCCCTTTGCATGGATGTGGGGGATCCGACTCAGGTCCTCAGGCTTGAGCAGCAAGCGCTTAATACATCTAGTCGTTTTCCCAGATTGCTTTTCTTTTCAGCGTGCGTGCGTGCGTGCATGTGTGCGTGGACATAACTTGTGGAAATCAGTTCTCTCCTAGCATGTGGGCTCTGAGGGCTGATAGGCCTGGCGGCAAGCCCCTTTAACCTCTAGCCCATCGCACGGGCCCCACTTTGACTTTTTGAGAGTCTCACTGTACCCTATGCTGGCCTCTCAAATGCTGAGATTGCAGGTGTGAACACCATGCCTGGCTCACTTGTCACCAACATGCTTTCTCTGAACAGAACTGAGGCACTCCACCAGTCCCTCTGAGCCTTATCAGCCAGCTTCCCAGCTGCTTCAACCTGCCCTGGAAAGAAGTAGGCAGAACACCCAACCCTCAGGACCAACTCTGAGCCAGCCCCAGGGAGGCTGCTCTGCGGCCACGGTGCAGTGCCGCATGCTGGCAGAAGGGGGCGCTGAGGAGATAGTTACCCAGGGTTCCTCGGCTCACTGTCTCGTGCACTTCCTCCCTTCAGCTTCCTAACCAGCTTCTCGCTGCTGCGTCTAATGGAAGCCCGGAGTTTGCTAAAGGAGCCACTGCGCTTTAAAGATCCAGTGCCATCCTGAAAAACACGCGAACAAGTGTGAAGTCCTGGTGCCCCCTCCCTCTTGCCCCACGCTCAGCGCAATAACCCCAGCTGCTGCCAGGCACTGGCCGGCGAGTGAGTCCTGCTGAAGCCACCAGACTGCTGTGTGCTTGAACACGTTACAAACAACCCATGACGAGGAGCCCTGTGACAGGGAAGGATCCCAGCAGAAGCAGCCATATTCCCAAGGAGAGCGAGCCCGCCGCTGTCTTAGGACAAAGGATAGCACAGGGTCAAGAGGACGAAGGCCTCTCCCAGGACTGCCAGCCACTTGTAACTCCATGTTGCACGAACGTGTGTGCACTGGGCAGGAAAGTGGCCAGGACGCCAGACCTCACGGAGATAGTGTCCTCCCAACAGCCTCACGCAGGGATTAGATGTCTTCAACAAACTTACATGTCAACTCTAAATGTAGCTGCAAGTTTGTAAATAAAATGCTCGTTTTTAGGCAAATACTAAAGGTCCCGAGGCACCTATAGGGCGTGGATGAGTAGCCAGCTGTCCCCACAACCAACCAGACACTACGGAGGCACCTGGCAGAGGCTGGGCAGGAAGTCAAATGCAGAGTGGGGCCTGCGCAGGGCAGCGTTTATCTCAGAGCTGCCACGCAGGGCTGCGTTCCAGAAGACTGAGAAATGCACAGAGCAGACAGACGCAAGACACAGGTCAGTTGGAGTGAGTTTATTAGAAGTTAGAAAGACACAGATACACACATCACAGAGCACTTAAAGATTAGTAGAGAAAAGCAGAAATGCCGAAATTCCACACCAAGACTACACAGCGAATCTACTTCAGTGTGTCCTGGGGAGGCCCTGTGCAGGGACACTGGCCAGGTCTGTAAGGACGCCAGGGACGTGCAGCACATGCCTCACTCTACAGCTCAGTGACTGCACAGGTCACTATCATGCCACTGTAATAAACCTGCGTGACACTAACACCTGTCATCAGGGTGAACAGCTACTCTCTCTTAACTGTTAAACTTGAGTGTTACACAGTAAATGGGTTTATTAACACAGTTGATATTTCTAAGTACATATCTGGCAAAGCTACATGTATCCAGAAATCAAGACCCCAAAAGGACAGCAGCACCGAAAGGAATGGCCAGTCCCAGAGGTGCAGCTGACAAGCTCCTAGGGGCTGCTAGACACAGCGGGCAGCACAGGAGGGGCCGGAGGAGGCGCTGCCCGTCATGCAGGGGCAGTGCGGGAGGCACCGGGCGGGCGGGAGGGCGGCTAGGCCTGTCAGACAGAAAGAGAAGGAGGTGAGGCTGGAGGAGCACAGCGCCCAGGGCCCGCCCCGCAGGACTGCTCTACAGTATTTCTAGGTCACAGATAAAGCTCAGCGACAGGGCACTCCCTTCTCTACCAGGCTGGCACAGCAGGTGCTGGGCCCAGGGCATGTGAGGAAATTGAGGCTAGTTTTCAGGTAACTGTTGAACACAGACTAGCATTGTATTAGAAATCTCCTCATACTTACTATGGAGAGTTTCACAAGTTTAGACAAGAGGGAGATTTGGAGGAGAGGGACAGGAAAGGCCAAATGTGGAAGACGCCATTTAAACTTCTGTCTTGCTGCTTTCTCTAAACTGTCATAGACTCCTGGCAGCCTGATGACTGTCAGTCTCTTAAAAACACTAACATCCTAGACTTTAAGACCCAGACTTTAACTGTGGGCAGCACATTTGAAACATGCAGATGAAGGTCCAAATAAAACGTCTGCACAGGCAGCAACGCCTCCTGGGTCTGCCAGATCTGCAAAGGCACACAGGCAGCTGGGCCTGGGCACCCGCTCGCTCAGACTCACCATGGGACGCTGAGCAACTCATTTAACCAGCCCGAGCTTCATCTTTCTCATCTTTAAATGGAAAAATAAAACTTGTTACCAATGCCTCCCGAATGCCAGGGGACAGAACACATCAGTTCCCACTGTTTGTCATGAGAAGGGTGCTGAATGTCACACAGCTCCTCACACAGCAAGAGCCTCCTGCCCGCGAGGTCCCCATGGCAATGCTCGCCTCCCTCCCTGGTTCCAGTGGGTGACAGTGGGTGACAGTGAGTGACAGTGGACTCTTTATCAGCCTCCCCACCTTGCTCACTCAAGTGGCAGCCACGTCTACTCCTCGGGCTCATTCTTTCCCACCCACGCATGACCTCAGCACCCAGGCGGGTGGCTAATGGCCGTGCAGAACTCAAGCAGCCAAATACCACGAGCATGGTGGCCTCATGGCACTCTTGACACTGCTTTACACAGCAGACAGTCACACTTTGTGAGCCCTTTCTGAAATCACACTTATTGTGTATGTGCACTCACATGAAGAGCACACGTGGAGTGCGAGGGTAATGTGGCCGCCGGCTGGGCCTGGGGCTTGGGTTCGGGTCACATGAGTGTCTTTACCCACTAAGCGGCTTTCAGCTCTCAAAGCGGGTCTCTGAATCGCAGACTACACTGATTCTAGTATGCCTCTGTACAGCAGGGTTGTAGGGGTGGCACTTTCATAACTTCTTTCAGTATATTCTAGTTGCCCTCAGCATAAATTCATAAATAAAAATCTACCCTGAGCTAACAGCTGTGAAAGTCAAGCCAAGCCTGGTGGCGGGCACACCTTTAATCCCAGCGCTAGAGAGGCAGAGGCAGCCTCTGAGTTAGAGGCCAGCCTGGTCCACAGAGCGAGTTCCAGGACAGCCAGGGCTAACTAACACTAAGAGAATCCCTGCCTCAGAAACAAACCAACCGACAACTTGTAGACGTGAGGCGCTGTGTCTACAATTCCCGCCGCGGGGAACTAACACAGGTGGGCGGGAGTGTAACAGCACCCTAAGTCACAGAGCCCGCCCCTTGCGCACACACTCCCTGGCACACTGACATGCACATGTGCACACACAGAGGCACACACACACACACACAGGCACACACTCACTTGTAGAAACAGCACAAGCGCAATGTGAAGTTCGTGGTGCTAGGCAAGGGCCCCTCTGAGGAGCCAGGAAAAGGGCAGCGAGGATGGAGGCTGTCCCTGGGGGCTCGGGCCACAGAGAACTGAAGCATGTGTTGCTGCATGTGTGGACACCACGACAACTGCCAGCAGGGTGACTTCACACAAGACAGCCCAGTGTTGCTCCACGTCAGCTGGGACCCAGTGCCTATGACTGACGTGCTCTTCACGACAGACACAGCAGCCCATGGAGAGAGGCTCAATAAGGAAACTCACTTTTACCTAGAAAGGGTGCATGGCCACGAAGTGTCTACTTCTCAGAAATGTACCCTACTAAAGACGACCTGCCATAGCAGTGTCTGCTAGAGCCACAACTCAGCCCTCAGGAAGCCTGAGGGAGTCCCGTTTTCATGACGTGTCATCACCATCACCGCCAGGCACTGATGAGGAAGACCTGTACGCCCAGACAGGCCCCATGCAGTCAGAGCCCTCCATGTCTTCCTGCCCACGCTCTCCTCTGCTAGCTCACAGACCATGGTTAACACCTGGCAAGCCTTGTCTGTGATTCGGTCAATCAGCATCTCGCTCGTGGGAACACACCCTGGCTGGTGCTTTAACCACCAGAGAACACAGGGTGGAGCTGTCCAGTATTTACAGAGCACAGCAGGCAGTGGCACCGCAAGCTTTTAATCCCAGCGCTCAGGAGGCAGACCAAGGCCAACCCCGTCTATACAGCAAGTTTCAAGCCAGCCAAGGTTATATTAAAAAAAAAAAAAAAAAAAAAAAAAAGAATGGCTATGGGTCAGAGTATGACACTGCTCAGTGGAAGGGACTTGCCTAGCATACGAAAGGCCTTATATTCAATACCCAGTAGCATATAAATAAAAAAGTGAAATGAAGTATGAGTTTAAGCATGCTGTGTACTGTATTCTCAGCATCCAGAAGGCTGAGGCAGGAGGATTCTATATATTCAAGGACAACTTGAGCTATATACTGAAATTCAAAATAAACAAGGCTATGGACATAGTTCAGTGATAGCACATTTTTCTAATACGCATGAAACCCTGAGTTCAATCCCTAGTGAATATGCACGCACATGCACACATGGGTACACACACATGCACACACACACATATATATACACATACACACGCAAGCACACACACACACCCAAACACACATACACGTATACACATATACACGTATAAACACACACACACATACACGTATATACATATACACGTATAAACACACACACACACACATACACGTATATACATATACACATATAAACACACACACACACACACACACTCCGAAAGCCCACTCTGAGAGGAACAATGCCCACCACAGCCCGGTAGGGAAAATTCTGAGAGCCCTCCCCTGCAGGGAAGAGCATCAGCTCTTCCCTCTCCTGTGTCCTCCAGGCAAGTGTGGGACTCAGCAGTTGACAGTGTCACTGTCACTGGAAGCACATACATACAGACCTAGAAATACTGTCTCAAGAGCGCTCCCAGAGCGTCACTCAAGAGTACTGAAATCTGTATGCAAGCGGCTGGCCACCAAGCAGGACAGGCTGTGTGGACCAGGACTGGAGAGTAACAGTGGGGGTACAGGACACAGCTCCCACAGGACAGGCACGGGCAGGCAGTCCCCGGCCTCTGCTGCAGGCTGGAATCACAAGGCTCGATAGGCAGTGTGGATGCTGACTGGCTATCTTGGCACAGAAAAATCCAAAACAAGAAAGCTGCTACAAAGAACGAGAATGTCACTCCTGAAACCCGGCTACTAACTTTTGCAGGTGGCACATAATCAAGTTGTTGGCTCCTCCCAAACTGCTACAACTAAGGAAACTCTAAAGAGTCAGTCAGTCCAAGAAGGGGCAGCTCTAAGAAAGTCGGAAGCTGCCATTTGACAAAAGCACACGATGACAGCTAATCATACTACCACTGCCACTGCAACTTCAGGTCGCCAGGGATACCCCTGGCGGGCTGGATCCACTCACACTCTCCTTGAAGAAAGTCCAAAGACACCAGCTATCATACGAGTCTTCTCCCACATTAGAGACCCCCTGGAAGGCCACCCGCTTCCCACAGCCCCGGGTAGAAAGCAGTGGTAAGGATGTCCCAGGGAAGGCTGGAGTCCCTAACGCTGCTGCTGGCCTCTCTGGAAAACAGTTCCCATTGGACGGCATCTCCCCTCAAAGCCCTCTAACAGCCCAGGGTGGCCTCCTCAGTGGCGTGAGGAGCGCTGAGTTAGCAAGGAAATGGACAGGTTAGGAAAGCTAGTTAGTTGTCAGCCATGCCCATCCCTAGGTTACAGGAAACCAGAGTACGGACTGGGTCTGCGTTTGCGCAGCCCGCACGCCGGTCAGCAAGCTCACATGCTCTACAGAAGGCCAGTCAGCTTCCACAGACTCCCGAGGACCACCACAAGCTGCACAGCTTCGGCATTAGCCAAGTTAGGAACTTACAGAAAGCTTCCCTGAGGCTTAATTTGCGAAAAGTAGAGGGTATAGCGCGAGACAGAGCAGCCAGCAAGAGCTGTTGGGGCGGCCGGCAGCCCCCAGTGCAGCCAGCTGTGTGCTGTACTTACCCCGTTCCACTCTACGCTCATACTCACTTCCTCCCCTCCGTCAGGCCCACTCTCGTACTTGACCACGTCCACGTTGAGGCTCTCCCGGCTCCTCCGCTTCTCCATGTTCTCAGGGTCGTTTAGCACTTCAGCCACTCTCTGTTTGTGAACAGTGTCAAGGCCCTGTGAGCCAGGCGGGGGAGAGCGGTTTGACCCGTTAGCACCTACATCTCAGAAGACTCACACTCGGGACAGAGTCAGTGCTTGTTGTCTTTCCTGGGGCATTGCCTGCCACAGAGCCATGAGGAAGAGGTCAAAGGACATCGCTGTCTCATTCCAGCCTCATGTAAGCTGCCAGGCTCACACCGAGCACCTTTACCCAGTGAGCCTTCAGAATCTCATTGGCCCCAAAAATACCACCCCTGAAGTCACCAGGACAAACTCAGGTTGGCGGTTCCTGGGGATGGGATGTGGGCTTTCTATGGTCACAGGTAGGAGTGTGAGTTACACATCACCAAAGCTCAGGGACATCCACACAGGACTGCACACTGTACCCGCGTAGGCAAGCTGGTGGAATGGCACACGGGTACTTTCAGCACATGGAGAGCAGAGAGGAGGAAGAGTTCAAGGGCAGCCTGGCTACATGAGGCTTATATTTAAAACACAACAAGTGCTGTAAGCAAAAACTGAACTCCAGGTAATGATGGGCACACTAGAGTGTCTGGACTGGAAATGCAGCTAAGTGCTTGCCAGCGTCCACTGGGTCCTGTCACCAATACCGCACACCAGCCCGGAGGCACACCTGCAGTGTCATCCGTGGGAGGGGTGGCAGGAAGACCAAGACCAAGGCTGACCTCTGCTAGAGTTCCAGGCCAGCAGAAGGAACCAAACAGTCCATCTCAAACACCAACAAATAATCCTGGCATAGTCCCCATTTCTTTCCCTGTGATGTGTGACAGGACACTCCTGTAACAGAATCTGCCTTCTATCCCTGGCTGCTCTCCCAGAGGACCCAGGTTCAATTCCCAGCACCCACATGGCAGCTCATAACTGTCTGTAATTCTAGTACCAGGGGATCTGACACCCTCACACCAATGCATGTAAAATCAAGTTAAATTTAAAAAAAAACTATGAGAGGGGCATGCAACGAAAACACGTGACACAAGTGCATGAAAAGGCCACACTGACACCTGGGCTTTTCCGCTGCTCTGCCCAGACAGGGTCTCTATGTAGCCCGGGCTGTGCTGGGATTCACTAAGTAGGACAAGGCTGGCCTCACACTCACTGCCCGGTGCTGGGATTAAAGGTATATGACAGCCATGCCCAGAAAACCCATGTCCTTTTGTTCTTTTTGTCTTTTCTTGTGGGGTCTATTTTGTTTTGTTTTGTTTTGTTTTGTTTTGTTTTGTCTTTGAGACAGGGTCTCTCTATGTAGCCCTCACTGGCCTGGAACTCATCATTTACACCAGGCTGTCCATAAACTCACAGAGATCCTCCTGCTTCTGCCACCAAAATCCTAGGATTGAAGGCTTACACTAACACACCCAGACCCCAGACCCAGATTTTTTACATTTAAAATTTTTATTTATATGTATGTGTGTATATGTATGACCAACCAATGTTACAAAGCAAAACCCTGTGTCCCAAATAAATATACAAATAAATAGGTAGGTGGGTGGGTGGGTAGACAGACAGACAGAGAGGTCTTATTTTCCTGCAGTGTTTGGAATTAAGTCCATAGTCCTATGCATGCATGTGACAAGTGTTACTCACAGAGCCTAAGCCAAAATCAAGCTTTCAATGACAGCCACATAAAAAAGGCCATCAGAGTTCCAGCACACTAGTCTGCAAGTGTCAAGCACACCTGTTTACGTGACCGCATGGCGGCTTCTTCCAGAGTCTCTGCAGCTTCAAATTTCCCCTGCCGTCGGTAAAGTGCTCCAAGGTTTTTCAAAGTGGTTGTGACAGTAGGACTGCAAGAATACACAACACAGAAGCATTATGTGCAATGCCCAGGACGGCCACTGTCAACAGCATGTCTGACATGCTGTGTGTTTAGTGACAATGTGGCACCTCTCCAGGGATGCTCTGGTGCAGGACGCTACGGACAGTGAGTTAACATCCTAAAATATGTTCTCCACTCCAGCAGCCTGATGCTCAGTGCGGTTAGCCCCTACAGCTCTGTACAGAAACCCCAAAGCATTCTCCCAGAGCCTGGCCGTGCAGAACGCTGGCACAACCACAGAAACATGTGGCTAGTCTGCCCAGTGGTCAGAACAATTCCCCTGCAGGCAGAACTTGGTGGGTGCTGGGCGCATCTCGAGCCTCACCCAAGCCTCCTGACCTGACAACTATGGCAGACCTTACAACTATACTTTGTAAAGGAAGTAGGGGCCGGGAGACAGGACAGGAGTGTGGCCACATTAGATAGAGAAGTCTTGCTAAAAGATAAAAATATGGGGCCAGGGACATGCTCAGTGGGTCAAGGGCTGTGCAAGCACGAGGACCCAAGTTTGGATCCCCAGTGCTTACGTGGAGCCAAGCATGGGGGTACATGCCTGTACGCAGTGCTTACGTGGAGCCAAGCATGGGGGTACATGCCTGTACACAGTGCTTACGTGGAGCCAAGCATGGGGGTACATGCCTGTACGCAGTGCTTACGTGGAGCCAAGCATGGGGGTACATGCCTGTACGCAGTGCTTACGTGGAGCCAAGCATGGGGGTACATGCCTGTACGCAGTGCTTACGTGGAGCCAAGCATGGGGGTACATGCCTGTACGCAGTGCTTACGTGGAGCCAAGCATGGGGGTACATGCCTGTACGCAGTGCTTACGTGGAGCCAAGCATGGGGGTACATGCCTGTACGCAGTGCTTACGTGGAGCCAAGCATGGGGGTACATGCCTGTACGCAGTGCTTAAGTGGAGCCAAGCATGGGGGTACATGCCTGTACGCAGTGCATGGGGGTACATGCCTGTACGCAGTGCTTACGTGGAGCCAAGCATGGGGGTACATGCCTGTACGCAGTGCTTACGTGGAGCCAAGCATGGGGGTACATGCCTGTACCCACAGCACTGGAGGAGTCGAGGCTGGAGGGCACCACTCTGTGGCCAGCCAGTCTAGCCAAGACGACATGCTCCAGGTTCAGGGAGAGAGTCTGTCTCAAAAACTTACATAGAGTAATAAAAACCATCTGAAAGTCAACGCTGCTCTGGACTCTACAGGCAAGAGCACCCATGCACACAGCTGCACACACACAAACTCAGAAGTAGCCTTGTTTGATGGTATGCCTGTGTGGTCCTGGCACTCAGGAAGCCAAGACAGTTAGATCAAGAGCGTTACGGCCAGTGTGGGTTACATAGCAAGATCCCATCACATGACAAAGTCAGAAATAACCTAGACTCGCTTTGGTACAAATCTGTACTCTGAGAGCCACTGTCCTCTTGCCGATACAGAAATGAAGATGGCACCCTGCACGTCCCTCAGACAGTGCACATGAGAGAAGGAACCGTGAACTCCACCAATCACAGTGCAAAGGGGACCCAAAGGAAGAGTTTGTGACAGACTGGGGTCCAACCAGTCTCCCTGACAAAGGGAGTAGGATGTTAAAGGACAGAGGCTAAGACAGGGAGTGTCAGTGGGTTTCTAGGCCAGCAGCAGGCATGGGGCATGGGGAGTAAAGTCCACAGGCAGGTTGGCTAAGCGATGGCTTCCAGGCCCACGTGTGCTCAAGGCTCCTCATTAAGTGCCCCTCTTCCTTCAAGCAAGTGTTTGTAGATAAAAAAAAAACAAAAAAAAAAAAACAAAAAAAAAAAACATTGATGGCCAGCACACACCTGCTGTAGTGAATGGTATGACAAAAATAGGTTTTAATGTTATTTTTACCTAATTTTTTTTAAGGCAGGGTCTCATTTTGCAGGCCTGGCTAGCCTGAAACTCCCTATACTAACCTCTAATTCACAAAAATCCTTCTGCATAAGGCTCTCATGTACTGGCTTAGAGGTATGTATCACCGTACATACTTGCATTTTTAACTTTATTTTACTAATTATTATTATTATTATTATTAGCATGTGTAATACATGTGTATAGACACACATGAGTGGTGGGAGATGTCCTATATATGTTTCTCTTATTGGTTGATGAGTAAACACTGTCTGGCCAATGGCGCAGGAAGAGAGGTGGGACAAGGAGACAAGAATTCTGAGGAAGGTAAATAGAGCGGCACCAGAAAGAGACACAATCTAGAGACCAGGAAGATAGGACACGCCAGTAGCTCTCTGGTAAGATAAGGCCAAATAGAAATACATAGATTAAGCCAGGAGGTGGTGGGCACGCCTTTAGTCCCAGCACTCGGGAGGCAGAGGCAGGTGGATCTCTGTGAGTTCGAGGCCAATCTGGTCTACAGAGCTAGCTAGTTCCAGGACAGCCTCCAAAGAAATAGAGAGAAACCCTGTCTCAAAAAGCCAAAAAAAAAAAAAAAAAAAAAAAAAAGACAGAAAAAAAGAAAAATAAAAGAAATACATAAATTAGCAGTTATGGGTTAATAATTAAGACACAGCTAGCTAATAAGAAGCCCTAGACATTGGCCATTGGCCAATGGTTTATAATTAATATAGCCTCTCGGGGTGATTATTTGGGGCTGAGAAGGGCAGCAGGTCCTGGCAGGACAAGGAAAAATAGCAACACATGAGCATAAGCGGCATGAGGAGGTCAGAGGACAAGCCTGCGCTCCTGTCAGCTCCCAGTTTTAAGCTCAGCTCATGACGTCCGTGGCGACACCTGTACCTGCTGAGCTGTCTCACCAGCCCAATGGTCGGGCATTTAACTAGAATTTGGGGGAAATAGGGGGAAATAGGGGACAATGGTTCAGCCTTATCTCTCAGTGTCTGGAGCAGGCGTACCTATCCACTTTGCAGGCTTTGTACCAGCCACCGTACTCTCCGAAAGGCGTCCCGTCCCTCTGCTTTCCCTAATTGTAACAGAGAATTTGAGTGAAGGGGGGGCCGATGCAGTGCATGCAGCTCAGAGGCCCGCACGCGGCCACCCTTACTTTGCATTCCTCTCTCTCCTCGGCGTGCATCCAGATGGGCTTGTTCTCATCTGTGGAGAAACACAGTGCCATTCAAGTCGAACAGTAAGGAAACTAGAGCCAGGTATGGTGGTGCACGCCTTTAATCCCAGCACTTGGGAGGCAGAGGCAGGAAGAAAGCTGAGTTCCAGGCCAGCCTGGTCTATAAAGGAGTTTCAGGACAGCCAAGGCTACATAGTAGCCACTGACACATAACCTCTAAGGCTGCCAGTGACTACAAAGTTTTAACTTGTTTTTATAGGTTTTTTTCCTATTTTTTTGTGTGTACACATGTATGATATATGTTTAGAGACTCTGTGTCCTTCTGTGGCTGCCACACCCACCTGGCATCTCCATGGGGCCTGGAGTTCTGAACATGGCAAGCACTTAAACCACTCTCTCTCTCCCCAGCCTAGTTTTGACTGGTCAAGTTTACCCTGGAGGAAAACCCTA
The DNA here is from genome assembly GCA_030556225.1 of Cricetiscus sungorus. NCBI lineage: Eukaryota > Metazoa > Chordata > Mammalia > Rodentia > Cricetidae > Cricetiscus > Cricetiscus sungorus. The sequence continues at coordinate 1,794,575 of JANBXA010000588.1, forward strand.
CCCAGGGTACCAGAGGGAGATGGCTATAAATGTCTCACACTGAGGATGTCAGATAAAGAATGTATCCTTACCGGACAGATGTTAAACTCTGTAAAAAATCCATACACATAAAAGTAAATTTTTTGTTTGTTTATTCAAGACAGGGCTTCTGTGTATAACCTTGGCTATCCTAAAACTCACTCTGTAGACCAGGCTGGCCTTGAAATCACAGAGCTCTACCTGCTTCTGCCTCTCAAGTGTTGGGATTACAGGTGTGCACCACCACCACCTACCAAAATTTAAAATAAATAAATGAAAAGTGCTTACATGAAAGAAAACCACATATACTAATTATGTATGCATGTACTAATTAATAGAAACTCCCTCTGGATCCATCCTGCAAACTTCCTGCAAACTCACAATTGCCATTGGAATGTTCCATGTGATACTTTGTAAATGAAATATTTAACACAAAAATGTTTTTCATTCAGCTGTTTAAGGTGTATATATGTATTTATATATATATAGGGCGCTGCCTACAAGTACATCTACACAGTAGCAAAGGGCATCTGAGCCCATTACAGACAGCTGTGAGCCACATGGGAGTGCTGGGAATTGAACTCAGGACCTCTGGAAGAGCGGCCAGTGCTCTTAACTACTGAGCCATCAATCTATGGCCTGATTCGGCCACTTCATTCTATGAAATACATATTTCACTGCACCTCCTTCCAGAGGCACAGGCAGGGTTAGCAGAGCAAGCAGAACTACACCAGGTCTCCTGAGGCACAGACGGGCACCAGCACACCAACACCTTTTCCTCACGTTGTACATTAAACCCTGCAGTGTTTATAAAGTAGATGGGCCCTTTGTCTCCTGTGACAAACAGCACAGCAAGTCCAGGGCACAGTGGGAAATTTGTATTTGTCACCCGCTTCCAGGGTGGACAGAAAACTAGGTGGGATGAACGGGTCTAAGCAAAGACCCTGGAGTTGCTGGCTTAAGCCATGTCTGAAGCAAGCACTGAGTTGCTGACAGCACCCAGGCACACTGCCATAGCTGGCTAATGCTCATCCCCTGAGTGATGGGACACTCCCAATGACAGGTGCACCTTTATAATTGTCCTGGTCACGGTGTCTCTTCACAGATACAGAAAGGTATCTAAGACAACATAAAATAATAAGAGCCTTAAAAGAGAGGGGTGAAATGCTGTGGGGACTAGGGTACTATTGTCAAGCTGGAAACCAGTCTTTTTAGCAGTACAATTAATACATTTGCTTAGACTATGTCTTACCATCCACAGATCCAAACTCCCGCTCATGTGCACGGGTGAGGATCTCCTTGTACAGGGTTTCTGCTTGCTTGAACTTCCCTTGTTTCAGATAACAGGAGGCCTTCAAATAAAACACAGCATTCAGTGCCTTCACATGGAAACACGTGGATTTTATCTGCAGGGGCTCATGGCCCATCGGGACATACCAGGTTATTCTTTGTCTTGGCCACATTGGGGTCATCGGGTCCTAGCTTTGTCTGGTAAATCTCCAGGGCCCTCTGGTAGTAATACTCCACCTCCTCATACTTGCCCTGGTTCTGGCACAGTAAGGCCAAGTTATTTAACTGCTTGGCAACATCCGGATGATCCTTTCCCAGAACCTGGGGTTAAAAACAAACAGTGAATCAGAAACACCACCATCCACTCCACGTCCACCCTCCTGTCCGCATAACTTGCCCTGCCCCACATGCAGGAAAACACGTGCTGAAACAAGAGCTCATGACCCCAGGCTGGGCATGAACTCACTATGTAGCCAGGGATGATCTAGAGCTTCAGACTCTCCTGCCTCTGCCCACCAAGTGCTGGGATAACAGGCCTGAGCCACTATACCTGGCTTTGTTTGTTTTGGGGGAGCCTCACTCTGTAGTGCAGGTTAGCCTGGAACTCACTATTTAATCCAGGCCAGTTTTGAACTCTTGCTGGTCCTGCCTCAGCCTTTTGGGTGCTGGGATTACAAGTTTCCACACCCTCAGCTGCCTTGTCTACTCCATGACAGGTGCCACCATGGAGCTAAGGAAGCTGGGTTCATGAAGGCTTTGATTACCTGAGTTAATGAAACAGCCCAGCTGCGTGCCTTTCTCCAGTCAGCCCCTTTACTGTGGAATCATCACCCAGGACTGCTTGGTATGGCATCCCTACACCTAACAAAAGTGACCAAGCAGTGGTCTTTGGGCACTGTGCCTTATTCCTGCATACTGCCAATACCTTTGCACATGCCCTACCCAGCCCTGCTTGTGAAGCTGTGAGGTCAGCAAGCCCAGATTCAGCCCAAACACAGCGCTTCCTGGAAAGCCGTCTCACCACTCCAAGCCCCGCCCTGGGCTGAAAGAGCCTTTCTCCCTGCCCTCCTGTAGCCCCATCTGTAGGTGACACATCCTGGGACCTGGCCAGTCAGGACTATGTCATAGTCAGACTATGTTCCTGCCAAGCAAGAAGTTTTATATAAATTTGGTTCTCTTTCTTATCTTTCTCTTCTTTCCTTCCTTCCTTCCTTCCTTCCTTCCTTCCTTCCTTCCTTCCTTCCTTCCTTCCTTCCTTTCCTCTTTCTCCCCCTACCATTGCTTTGAAACAGGACATTGCTGTCTGCTCCAAACTAATATCAGGCTCATCATGTGCCAAGTGGCTGCTGCAGTGGGAGGATCCACCTTCCAGGCCTTTTGATATCTGAGCTCTTTGCGCTGCCCTGCTTCTGACCCTAGTTCACACAAACCTGACACTTTCATCTCGGAAGTGTGCAGGTGACTAAACAATAAAATAGTACCTAAGCAGCCTGGAGAGGTGGCTCAGTGGGTAAGAGCACTTGCTGCCCTTGCAGAGGACCCAGGTTTCATTCTTAGCATCCACATGGCAGCTCACAACCATCTGTGACTTCAATTCCAGGGGATCCAATACCATCCTCTGACCTCTGAAGAGGCTAGACAAGCATGTGGTGCATGCCCACACGTGCAGGCAAAATACTCACACATAAAATAAATAAATCTATTAAAAATGAAATATTATCTATATATATTTGATAATCCTTGCCATATGGCTCAGAATTAAATGATCACTCCCCAGTATCACTGATAAACAACTTCTTCAAGAAGCACCAAGCTGGGGCCGGAAAGATGGCACAGTGGTTAGGAGCATCAGCAGCTCATCCAGAGGACCGGGGTTCAGTTCCCAGCATCCACATGGCAGCTCACAACTGTTTGTTAACTCCAGTTCCAAGGGATCTGGTGCCCTCTTCTGGCCTCTGTTGACACCAAGCACATATCCAGTATACATATATACTTGTAGGCAAAACACTCATACACAGAGAATAAAAATAAATCTTAAAAAGAGGGAAAAACACCAAACTGAACTGTGACACTCAGTCCCCAGACTATTCATCCTGTCTAGGACAGCTTTCCGTCCATCCTGGGAACCTGTGGCAAATACAAATTGCCCAATGTGCACTAGACTTGCTATGTTGTTTGTCAGAGGAGACAAGGCCCCATGTACAGCATATCCCTTCAGACACTGCAGGGTTTACTGTACAACGTGAGGGAAAGGTGTTGGTGTGCTGGTGCCCGTCTGTGCCTCGGGAGACCGGGTGTAGTTCTGCTTGCTCTGCTAACCCTGCCTGTGCCTCTGGAAGGAGGTGCAGTGAAATACGTGTAGCTATTTAAGATTTATGTATGTGCATGAGTGTTTTGCCTGCATGTGCACCATATGCACCCTTGCTGCCCACTGAAGCCAGGGGAGAACTCTGGATCCCCTGGAACCTGGAGTTACAGACACCTGTGAGCCACACATGGGTGCTGGGAACTGAGTCTTCTGTAAGAGCAGCCAGTGCTCTTAAGCACTAAGCCATCTCTCCAGCCTCCGTGAACTTATTCTTGTTTCTTTTAGAGACAGTCTTTCTATGTAGTCCTGACTGACTGACTCACTCTGTAGACCAGGCTGGCCTTGCACTCAGAGATCCACCAGCTTTTGCCTCCTGAGTGCTGGGATCAAAGGCATGCACCACTATACCTGATAGTAAACTTATTTTTGGAGTGTTGAGACAGGGTTTCTCTGTGTAACAGCTCTGTAGATCCTCCTGCCTCTGTACCCTGAGTGCTGGGATTACAGGTGTACGCCACCACCCACTGCCCAGCTATAAACTGAAATCTCTTTAGTGACAGCAAAATGCAGAGAGGCTTCCCTGCCCACCTGCCACTCGGCACCTCATTTCTGGTCAACATCAGGAACAGTGGAGCTACACACAGGAAGCTGCCATCCTTAACACAATCCCACCCGGCGGGCTTCTGTCTTGGGCGCCCTGCCTTTCCTCATGAATTCAGTGAACTGTAACAACACCACGGTGTTGACGGGTGTAAGACGACCCCCACCCGCCAAGAAATCTAAATCTCTCAAGCAGAACCTCTGCCGCTCATACCTTCTCCCTAATCTCCAAGGCTCGTTTGCACAGCGGCTCGGCCTCCTTGTACTTCCCTCGTTTACCGTACAGTACTGCTAGGTTGTTGAGAGTCGCTGCCACCTGCCAAGACAGAGGGCCACACGGAGCTGCTGTGAGAGCCCCACCGGGAGGGGAGTCCAGCCCCGCCCCAAATGCACGGTGCCACTCAGCACCTCTCAGGGATCTACTACAAAACCGATTGCTGAAATGAAACAAAGCAACATGATCTTGATTTTCAATTTTTCTCGAAGCCACAAAGCCAAACAAAACAGACCTCTGTGCAAATCTAACCAGACTATAAAAAGACAACATGAATTCTTGAGAACAAATCTTGAAAAGGACATGCAACTTGATTTTGGATCAAAGTGAAGTGAGCCGGTGATCTGAGGAGGTGACGTCACAAATCAGAAGGGACCGGGTGTGTGAGCATGTCACTACCTGAGCAGGCCCTACGGGTGCCATCTGGGACAAGGTGGCGCTCAGACCCTCCCTGTTGAACTCGACATTGGCATGAGCTGGACAAATGTACGGGGGAGACAAGCATGAGGAGCTGGAAAAAGCAGGGTACACACCGCAGGGTGGTCTCTGCCCAGAGTTTTCTCACGGATAGCCAGGGCGTCGTTGAGGAGATTGGCTGCATCTTTGTACTTGTTCTGATCCCTAAAGCAAAGCACAGGTCAGTCAGTGTTCAGCTGGTGGCCTCTACACCCACCCACCCCGTTAGTCAGCAAGCCACTATTGACAGTGACGACTGAAGCCCCGGCCTTACAGCATGCTAAGCGTTTACAAGCCAGGTCCCATCTTTGTTTTTTAATAATTTATCTTTATTTTATGTTCATTTGTGTTTTGCCTGTTTTGTCTGTGGGAGGGTGCCAGAGCCCCTGGAACTAGAGTTACAGACAATTGTGAGCTGCCATGTGAGTGCTGGGACTTGAACCCAGGTCCTCTGGAAGAGCAGACAGTGCTCTTAACCACTGAGCCATCGCCAGCTCGGAATCTGACTCTTTTTAAAATGCAATTTTGAAACTCCTGGCAGTGTTGACCTAGGAAGGCCATCCAGAGAGTGGACAGAGCCTGTATGTGGACCAGACAAGGATTCTCTGCCAGCAGCAGTCAACCCAAGCCACAAGTTGGTGGAAACCCATACCTGCCCTAGGCCTGCTCAGTCAGGAGCTCAGAGATCAGCCCAGCACAGTGAGACTGAAGCCTAACAGGAAATTCAGATTAAAAATGAAAAATTTATGGCCAGGCTGTAGAGGCACACACTGTAATCCCAGCACTCAGGAGGCAGAGGCAGGAGGATCTCTGTGAATTCAAGGCCAGCCTGGTCTACAGAGTCAGTTTCAGGATGCCAGAGCTGTTTCACAGAGAAACCTGTCTCAAAAAACCAAGTGTGTGTATGTATATACATACTCAAAAGACATATATACTGAAACAATACTTGACAATACTAACAAGAAGAAATGACCAACACTGCCCACACAGAAGCACTGTGGCAGGAGCAAAAGAGTGCAGCCCCCTCTAAAAGCAGGTGGGCAAAGTGTATTATGAGCAAAGGTTTACAGGCGACCCTGTCTTAGGAGATTATCCTGAGGAGGAAGAATATCTGAATTTCTGGACAATACTCAGGGAAATTCAGTTCATACTAAAGTGTCACAAAGCGTGCTGGAAAGACGGCTCATTGGCTAAGAGCACCTGCTCTTGTAGAGAGCCCAGGTTTGGTTCCCAGCACCCACACGGGTAGTTCACAACCATCTGTAACCCAGTTCCAGAAGACCTGATGGCCTCTTCTGACTTCCAAGAGCAGTGCACACACACGGTGCACAGAGACATACAGGCAGAACACTCATACACATATAATAAAATAGATAAATTCAGGAGGCGCTGGCCCTGTGGCCAAGGGCAGCACCTTCTCTGCTCCTGTGACACCCCAGCCACCGAGCTGGCTGGATATTCTAGATTGCCCGTGGCTGTTTGAAGGTGATGGGAAGCTGTTTCATAGATGTCTATGAAAACTCTGCAGAAAGCAGCCCGGTTCAGAGCTGCCTGTCTGAGAATCAAGCGCAGTGACCCAAGGACTAGCCTGTACACCAGTGCCAGGATATTGAGCATGGTGGCCACGTCGGGGTGGTCATGGCCCGAAGTCTTCTCCAGGTCCTCCAGGGCCTGCTTGCAGAGCGGCACCGCCACCTCATACCGCCCCTGTGACGCATACTGGATGACCAGGTTGTGGAGTGTGCGCAGCCTTGCTGGGATCTCGTAGCCCCCCTGCTGGGCGGCGGCAGCGGCGCTGCTGTGTTGCTGCTGGACTGCATAGAGAGGGTGCATGCAGAGTGGTTAGCACAGAGCCAAGCATACTTTGCCCCACCTCCTAGTTCCAAGTCAGCACGCACGCTAATTCAGACTTTCCTGAGTAATCCCTGAGCACGCCAAAGGAGAAACAGCTCAGGGATAGCATCCTGTGGACTGACACCACAGGATTTCTCCAGGTAAGAAATTTAAGGAAAGGTAGGCAGCGCTGATATCTTTAAGCTTGCAAAGGCCCATAGGTCTATCACTGTGGTCTAGTCTGTATTCTCATATTGCAACACCCACCACTTTAAAGTTCGGGGTATGGTGGCACACGCCTACCATCCCAGCATTGAGGAGGATGAGGCAGAAGGATCAAGTGCTTGAGGTCTGTACTAGAAGATGACTCAGGTTAAGAGCAGGCACTTACTGCTCCTTCAAGGGATAGGCTTCGGTTCCCAGCACCCACACAGCAGCTCACAACCAGCTGCAGTTTCATATCTAGGGAACCTGCCACCTTCTTCTGACCTCTGTGGGTACCAGACACCCACAGAGTGCATGTAGAGACATGCTGATGACACTCATACACATGAAACAAAAGTTTTCAGTCTTAAAAAAAAGTACCAGGGGCTGGGCATGGTGATGCACACCTTTAAACCAGCACTCAGGAGGCAGAGACAGGCGGATCTCTGTGAGTTCGAAGCCAGCCTGGTCTGCAGAGTGAGTTCCAGGACAGCCAGGGCTATTACATGGAGAAACCTGTCTTGGAAAAAATGTCCCAGGCTATCCTGGGCTGTCATAGTGAGGCCTTGTGTCCCACAGGCTAAGGACAGGCTCTGCAAAGTACGACAAGAATTCCCCGGGAGAAAACAGCGCCTCTGCACATGCTCAGTGACGGAGACACATGCCAGCAACTCACTTCCTTGTCCTGGGTCATCCTCGTCATTTGGGAAGAGGTCGTCCAATGGCTCTTTGGTGGAATCAGAGTCTTTGTCCTCCTACAAGAGACCCAGAGCATCCTTCAGTCCACAGAGTCCACATGCTGCCCAGAAAGCCTCAACATAAAAGTTATTTTTATTTACTACAGACCACACAAAAGAGCCAGTGTTTTAAGAATTAAATGATCATCTGCAGCCTGGTTTATCCATCAGTTTAGTGAAGGGCAATAACTTTACTAAACTTGCACAAGGCCTGAGGCCAGATACCCACCACCCCCAAAAAATAAAAGAAGCAAAAGAGGGTTTGCTAGACTAAAACCAAGGAAGCTTAACTACAGGTCATGGTGTGATAAGACAGACCCTGACTGCATTCTAGACCTGAGATTCTTCTCCTGTTCTCTAGCAGAGAAGGAAAGTCTTGCTGGAAATCAGAGATTAGCAAATAGGAAAAAACAACGCACTATACTTTCCAGAGCAATACAGGAAAAGAACTCCCTGTCCCATGCCTATAGCAGACACTAGGGGTCCCAGGAGGAACTAAAAACCTGTCAGCTTTACATTATAACTTCAACAGATTCTTGTATAGTGCACAAGGCTAGAATAGTGACGACACAGTGAGGAACACACAGCCTGACCAGGCTCAACAGAAGCGTCACCTCCAGGGTGGCAGCACTGCCTCTGGAAGGACAAACTGGTAAGCAAACCTCCCTTCCAGAGCATCCCCACAGGGATGCATGATGCCTTCTTTAAAGACACCATCACCATGAAATGCAAACAACTGAAGACTGCTCAAATGAAAGCTGGTCAGACGGGGGCAACAACCACAGCTCGGAGGCAAAGCATTTGCTTATCCCGTGCAAAGCCCGAGTTCCATCTCCATCACCACAAACGCAGACACCGACTCAGCTGTGCCAGAGTGCTACTAACAAATACCCACTCCATGAAAAATGGGAGGTTAAGGGAAGCAAAACAACAACACGGAAGCCTAGACACAGCAAATGGAAAGCCCAGCCCACAGACTTGAGCACAAGCATCAGTGCTAAAACAGACCTGTGAACAGAACTGAACAGCAAAGTTCCTGGTTAGAAGAAAGGATTTGCTTTTATTACTGTTTTTTCCAGACAGGGTCTTGCTATGGTAGTCCTGCTGGCCTGGTACTACTCACTATGTAGACCAGGCTGCCCTTGCACTTGCAACAATTCTCCTGCCTATGCCTCCCAAAGTCCTGAGATTACAGGCTTGAGTCACCATACCTGGCCAAGATGTGCTTTTAGATCGCCTATGGGCACCTCCTGAGCAGAGCACGGCTACCACCCTTGGGCAGAGCCACTCACCGAGGGAGAGATGTCATCGTCGTATTTCTTCAGCTGGTTCATGAACTCCAGATGCTTCTTTTCTTCCTCCAGCTGAGCCACGGACTGCTCACTCTTCTGCAGCTTCTGCTGGGTGTTGGCCAGCTCATCCCGCAGCCACTGGTTCTCCTGGCACAGGCGGCGGACCTGAGCTCGTAGTTTCTGTTTCTCTGACTCCACGGCATTCAGGTGATTGGACAGGGCCATCATCACCTAATCAAAAGATGTTTACACACTGCAGGCTTTGGAGGAGAGCTCCAGGGCACACATGTGGGCTTGCAGCTCCAACTCACATTCACTAAATTCTCTCTGGGCACACATAAACAAGATCTGCCATTTATTCCTCCTTTTACCCTCTGCACAAATTAAATACTGGAGTGTCTACTTTTAAACTAAAAAATAGCTATTAATCTCAAATATTTTACATTGGTATGGATTTTTATATATTAATACAAATTTAAGGTTATTTTTGTTATAACATACCATATATATATATATATATATATATATATATATATGTTTCTAATCTTGTTTAAGGTATTGTACCTATGCAACTCATTTAAAAATGTAAAGTTCTAGTTCTTGAAAGCTTTTATTACAAAGTATTTAGACTAATAAAGAAATGCAGGTTAGTGGTTAGTCATCTATAACAATCAAACATGTAGTCATGTCAAATAGAGATATGTTTTAGATAGATGATCTTCAAATACTTCAGAGATCTACAGAATATGGCATTTATGATGTTATAGAAACATAAGGCTTTCCATGACAGTGAGATACATCTGCTCCTGACAGCGCCACTCTACTCCAGAGAAGATGATGGGCATCGAAGTCCCCCATGAACAGTGTGCTTTTGTTTGTGACAAAGCTAGCCACTGGGCAAAGAAACTGCCCTCGCCTCAACTGCTGACAGTATGCTGTTCAAACTAGACAAGCAGGACACAAAAGGTGTCTGCCAAACTTTGCCAAGACAAGGTAGGCAGTCCTTCAGAATTCCTGCTTTACAGAAAAATCTGTCAGACACTCTAGGCCTGTAGACCAAAGATGGATGCCCCAGCATTGCAGAGGACCCCCGGGCGACTGACTGTCTGTCACTTCTACAGTTTTGGAAGTTGCTTGCTCTACACTTCCTGTTTATTCAGGTAATAGTTCATCCTTCTCAGGCCTCTGATGGGGTTGAAAACTAAATGGTTATATTTTTACAATTTTCCATCTTACCAAATTCAAAAAAGAAACTTACAAAAGAGATGGCAAAGTTTATAAGGTTGAGAGACATAAAAGCAAAAGTTGCTTCTCTAAGAAAATGTTTTAAGGTTTAAAAGATATTTTTAGGCTGAAAATAAAAACTATGCTAGGAAGTGGCTTAGGTATAAAACTTTGGACTCATGAAGATAGGATGGATAATAAGAGTAATTTCTCCAAACTTGGACATTGTAGATGTAATTCTTAACCTGTTAAGTGTTCTTATAGTATACAGTTAATTGTATATAGTAATGTTAAGAGTTAAAACCTTCCCTTGTTTTTGTTTTTTGAGACAGGGTTTCTCTGTTGTAGTTCTGGCTGTCCTGGAACTTGCTCTGCAGTCCAGGCTGGCCTTGAACTCACAGGGATCCGTCTACCTCTCCCTCCCAAGTGCTTGGATTAAAGGTGTGAGCCACCACCACCTGGCAAAACCTTTCCTTTTTGTTTAGACAAAACGGGGGAAATGTTGCCGGGTATTTGGTTGCACTATGATACTCTGAGACTGTTAACAACATCTGACTCCTGAGTTTTTATTAATAATAGAACAGTTGAGATAAACGCTTCACTAGGTGGTGGCTTTCTTTATAAAAGACAAAACTGGTGACCCAGAAGTCTGCCTCCTGCACAAGCAGAGCATTAAGGAAGAAGCCATGCCCAGTGCACTGAATCTGAGCTACATTTACTGACAGGGCCGCAAGTCCTCAGGAGGAACAAATATGCTTGCACTGTCTTCATCTCTATTTGAATACTCAAAGCAACATGGCCCTGGGCGGCTGTGTGCTGGCTGCTGTGGCCCGGGGCGGCTGTGTGCTGGCTGCCGTGGCCCTGGGCGGCTGTGTGCTGGCTGCCGTGGCCCGGGGCGGCTGTGTGCTGGCTGCTGTGGCCCGGGGCGGCTGTGTGCTGGCTGCCGTGGCCCTGGGCCGCTGTGTGCTGGCTGCTGTGGCCCTGGGCCGCTGTGTGCTGGCTGCCGTGGCCCTGGGCGGCTGTGTGCTGGCTGCCGTGGCCCTGGGCGGCTGTGTGCTGGCTGCCGTGGCCCTGGGCGGCTGTGTGCTGGCTGACGTGGCCCGGGGCGGCTGTCTGCTGGCTGCCGTGGCCCTGGGCGGCTGTGTGCTGGCTGCCGTGGCCCGGGGCGGCTGTGTGCTGGCTGACGTGGCCCTGGGTGGCTGTGTGCTGGCTGACGTGGCCCTGGGCCGCTGTGTGCTGGCTGCCGTGGCCCTGGGCCGCTGTGTGCTGACTGACGTGGCCCGGGGCGGCTGTGTGCTGGCTGACGTGGCCCTGGGCCGCTGTGTGCTGGCTGATGTGGCCCTGGGTGGCTGTGTGCTGGCTGCCTTGGCCCTGGGCCAATGTGTGCTGGGCCATGGCCCGGGGCGGCTGTGTGCTGGCTGCCGTGGCCCTGGGCGGCTGTGTGCTGGCTGATGTGGCCCTGGGCGGCTGTGTGCTGGCTGATGTGGCCCGGGGCGGCTGTGTGCTGGCTGCCGTGGCCCTGGGCGGCTGTGTGCTGGCTGCCGTGGCCCTGGGCAGCTGTGTGCTGGCTGCCTTGGCCCTGGGCCAATGTGTGCTGGGCCATGGCCCGGGGCGGCTGTGTGCTGGCTGCTGTGGCCCTGGGCGGCTGTGTGCTGGCTGATGTGGCCCTGGGCGGCTGTGTGCTGGCTGATGTGGCCCGGGGCGGCTGTGTGCTGGCTGCTGTGGCCCTGGGCGGCTGTGTGCTGGCTGCCGTGGCCCTGGGCCGCTGTGTGCTGACTGATGTGGTCCGGGGCGGCTGTGTGCTGGCTGACGTGGCCCGGGGCCGCTGTGTGCTGGCTGATGTGGCCCGGGGCAGCTGTGTGCTGGCTGATGTGGCCCGGGGCGGCTGTGTGCTGGCTGATGTGGCCCGGGGCGGCTGTGTGCTGGCTGCCGTGGCCCTGGGCAGCTGTGTGCTGGCTGCCTCCTGATGTGGCTGGGCCATGGCCCGGGGCGGCTGTGTGCTGGCTGCCGTGGCCCTGGGCGGCTGTGTGCTGGCTGCCGTGGCCCTGGGCAGCTGTGTGCTGGCTGTGGCTGAATGTGTGCTGGGCCATGGCCCGGGGCGGCTGTGTGCTGGCTGATGTGGCCCTGGGCGGCTGTGTGCTGGCTGATGTGGCCCGGGGCGGCTGTGTGCTGGCTGATGTGGCCCGGGGCGGCTGTGTGCTGGCTGATGTGGCCCGGGGCGGCTGTGTGCTGGCTGATGTGGTATTTATTGGTCCACGCCTACTCTCCAAGCATGTTCACCACTAAGCGGCTCCCACTGGTACCTGCGCCTCACTCAGGCCAAGCTCCAGCATCTCCAAGGACTTGCGGATCATGCTGGATTTCTCCTCCACCAAGCTGCTCTGGTCATCCTTCTTCAAGCACTTCAGGGTCTCCAGCAAACTCTGCAGGATGGAGTTGTGCTCATTCTTCAGGGCTTCCAGACCCTGGATCACCTGTTTCGTCTTAGAAATGATTTCATCTTGCGTAAGCTTCTCCAGCTTCTCTTCCTGTATGTAAACCATTGTGGACATGCTGTCGTGCATTCTAGGATGGAGAAAGAAAGTCAGTTATTATAATCTCTGTGGATGTTGCATCCTTAAACACTGAGCAGTTAGCAATTATAAATCACATTTCACAGAGCTGGAGGGATGGCTCAGCAGTTAAGAGCACTTGCTCTTAAAGAGGACTGGGTTCAGTTCCCAGCACCCACGTGGCAGCTCACAACTGCCTGTACCTCTAATATTCCAGAGGATTCCATGCCCTCTCTGGCCTCTGCAGGCATTGTATAGATGTGGTGCATAGACACACAGATATACACACAAAATAAAAATAAGTAGATCTTTAAAATCTGTAACCCAGGCAGTGGTGGCACACAATTTTAATCTCACACTCCAGAGGCTGATGCAGGCAGATCTCTGGGTTCGAGGCCAGGCTCGTCTACAGAGCAAATTCCAGGACAGCCAGGGCTACACAGAGAAGTCTTTACCAGCGCCATGGTCTTGTTACTGTGCACTTAAGTAGCACATGGCCACTGTTGCAGGTCTGTACTGGTGACAGGCTAGGAAGAGAGCGTGCTGGCCAGGAAATGACGGAAGCTCCCTGAAAGCAGGGGTGCTGTGTGTCCTCTTCACCTGGGCCCTAGTCCTGGTACATGACGTGTTTTGCTAAACAAATGCGACATTTTTAGACCAGCCTTCAATGAAGATCAAACTGTAGGTGTAACCAAGTTCCCAGGAGCAAAGAGGAGGGCAGGGGCCAGGACTACAAGGATATAAAAATTTCAGCCTTCTCCCTTCGTTCCTTACCCCTGATAGCAAAGCATGTACGTATTATTTCCCAACAATAAACATGCATGTTTGATTTTTCCCATACAAAATGATTCAAGCATTATATCAACTTACTCTCAGCTAGGCCCCAGAATGCACACCATTTGCTAAGAACCTGCCCTTAGGGACACAGAGGCCACAGGACAAGCTACATAAACAGGCCCTGAGATGGTGTGCAGACAGGGAGCACAGAGGGCTAAGACAAGCAGCCAATCCCTTGGGTGAGAGCCAGTCTTACCACAAAGCAAGTTCATGGCAGGAAAACATAGGGGCAACAGAAGCAACAAGAAAAGAGCTCAAAGTATCCAAATGTGTTTGGAGGCTATAGTTTCCTAAGAAATCAGACAGGTGTGGTGGCAGGAGATGGGCTGTGACTCTAGGGGGACAGGCACTCAGCAGTCAGCTGACTTGTGGGGCTGTTAGGAGCATGGTCTCAGAGGCACCAGACACAGGAGTCCCCAATGCCACCTTCTGGCCTCTGCAAGCACTGCACACATGCTGTGCACAACATACATACATACATACATACATACATACATACATACATACATACATGCAGAAAAGCTATACACATAAAAATATAGGTTACAAGAATTTACATAAAACTTTTTTAAACAAATCACCCAGCACGGGCATTGGTGGCGCACACCTTTAGCCCCAGCACTCAGGAGGCAGAGACAGGCGGATCTCTGTGAGTTCGAGGCCAGCCTGGTATACAGAGTGAGTTCCAGGACAGTCTCCAAAGCTACAGAGAAGCCTTGTCAAAAAAAAGAAAAGGAAAGAAGGAAGGAAGGAAGGAAGGGAGGGAGGGAGGGAGGGAGGGAGGGAGGGAGGAAGGAAGGAAGGAAGGAAGGAAGGAAGGAAGGAAGGAAGGAAGGAAGGGAGGGAGGAAGGAAGACAGAAAGAAAGGACACCGAGATCCCTGCATAGCACTTAACTCAAAGAGCTTCCAAGACCACAGTGATGTAATCCTCTTTCAAGGAGCCCAGAGCTACCCTTGGGTGTGTACTACTGTCCTTTCCTTTTCTGATTTGTTTTTTATCCTTTCTTACATCTATGGGTACATTGTCTCTATTCTATCCTTGCACATGTTCATACAGCAGCTTTGGGGGCCAGAAGAGGGAGCTAATCCCCTAGAACTGGAGTTAAGATGGTTGTCAGCCACAGTTGGGTACTGGGAAGCGAACCAGCGTCCCCTGGAAAAGCAGCAGTGTTCTAACCAAACCAGCCCCACTATTCTTCTCTTAAGCTCGTCTCCCTCGATCCCTAAACCTAGATGTACCTCTGAGGACACATAGCTTTTGTTTTTATCACATGTATGTTTTGTATGTGTGCATGTGTGTGGACATGCACTGATATGGAAGGCAGAGGGCCAGCTCTCATCTGCCACCATGTACATGCCAACTCTGGTTGCCAGGGTTGCCAGCCCACGCCTTTGCTGATGGGCCATCTTGCTGCCCTTGCTTTGTTTTGAGACTGGGTTTCTCCATGTAGCCCTGGCTGGCCTAGCACTCTCTACGTAGACCAGGCTGTCCTTCCACTCACACAGAGATCTGCCTGCCTTTAGCTCTCAAGTGCTGGTATGAAAGGTTGTGCACCACCATAACCAGCTCAGGAAACGACTTTATATCGCATCACGCTGAAGGGCTCAGAGGCAATGGGCTCCCACTTAAGGTGAAGCCAGCTGATTATAAAAGACAAACTGACAGAAGGCTATGGCGTGCAAACATTCCACTGTAAACCAGTGTTCACATCCTCCAATTCATACCCTGTGTGCTCCAGCAGGCGCCTCGGCACGAGGAACCGGTCACACCGGTGTCATGAAGTGTGTTCCGTGCATTCGGAAAGTAAGTATTGCAGGGCCATGCATTTTCTAGCAACTGCTCTGTGCTGCTGGAGCCTCGTGGCATCCCCTCCCCCAGCCTATAACACACTGCAGGCTCAAAACAACTCAAGACAGCGCCACACATCATTTATTTCTGGTTTGATAAAGAATTCGGTGTGTCCAGAGGTTCTATTCTTGGTCTGATGTTACAGTAGTCTATTTTTATTGTGGCAGAAGGGTCCTTCTGTATCTAAGGGTTTAAGAAAAGCCGCAGGTCTAGACCAGCTGCTTAGATGCTGGCCCCCACCTGCTGAAAACAGTGAGCAGCGTGAAGTGTGTGCTGCTGTACAGGGCAGTGTGCTGACAAAGCCGTGGTCACAGTGGAGGGGCTCACTCTGCTTTGTCCCAACAGCTTGTCTCAGCATTCACTGTAAGTGGGGAGCATCTGAAAATGCTGCAGAAACTACAGAGCCCATGCTGGCCTCCAACTCACTCACACTCACACACACACACACACACACACACACACACACACACACACACACAGACACAGACACACACACACAGACACACACACACACACAGACACACACACACACACACACACACACACACAGACACACACACACACACACACACACACAGACACACACACACAGACACACACACACACACAGACACACACACAGACACACACACAGACACACACACACACACACACACACACACAGACACACACACACACACACACACACACAGACACAGACACACACACACACACACACACACACACACAGACACACACACACACACACACACACACACACACACACACACACAGACACACACACACACACACACAGACACACACACACACACACAGACACACACACACACAGACACACACACACACAGACACACACACACTCACACACACACACACAGACACACACACACACAGACACACTCACACACACTCACACACAGACACACACACACAGAACACACACACACA
This sequence comes from Cricetiscus sungorus, assembly GCA_030556225.1. Lineage (NCBI taxonomy): Eukaryota > Metazoa > Chordata > Mammalia > Rodentia > Cricetidae > Cricetiscus > Cricetiscus sungorus. The sequence goes on from JANBXA010000588.1 coordinate 1,810,998, forward strand.
CACACACACACACAGACACACACACACACACACACAAGAACACACACACACAGACACACACACACACACACACAAAGGACGACTGCTGGAGTTGGTTCTCTCCCTTCTACCATGGGTTGTGGGACAAATACCCAGTTAGAATTAGATTACAGTGTGCTATGGATGAGGTAAGTGTCAGAATTAGAAAATTAAACACAGACCTGGCAAGCCCATCTGATACACCTGACACAGCTGAAAACATATGCTCACACAGAAAGCAGGACACAAATGCTCCAAAAAATAAAATGCTCAGCAAACTCGTAACAGGAGATGTGGAAACAACAATAAACATCAATAAACAGGCAAACAAAATGTGACCCATCTCTACAGAGAAATATTGCCTGTCTATAAAAGAGCAACAGTGCAATTTGGTGGTACATTTAAGTTCAAAGCCAACTAGGGCCACACAGTGAAGACCTTATCTCAAAACAATAATAAAAATGTCAAAGGGGAACTTGAAAATAGGCAAAATGTTGTTAGGAAGTATTTCACGATGACTTAGGTGACGCAAGAGGAGGGGGTAGTTAGGGGTCACAGAAGGCTATGTTTGTCTTCAAGACAAGGTCTCTGTGTAGTCCTGACTGTCCTGGAACTCACTCTGTAGATCAGGCGGGCCTCAGACTCAAAGATCTGCCTGCTTTTGCTTCCTGAGTTCTGGGATTAAAGGCATGGGCTACCACTGCCTGGCTAGATCTACTTATTTTGTGCGGATTAGTATTTTGCCTGTGTACGTGTATCTGTGTGCATTTATGCACCATGTATGTACAGTACCTCCTGAGTGCTGGGATCAAAGGCTTGTGCGTCCTCATTTGTAACCACACCCAGCTTGTCTTTGTTTAAGGGGTAGCCAGCCTAGGCTGCCCTCAACCACATGACCCTTCTGACAGCCCCTTGAGCACCCCCTCCTGTGGCGACCCCACAGCCAGCCGGCTGCCTATTCTTTAATAATAGGAATTTAGCTCAGTGGTAAGGCACACCAAAAGTCTTGCACTCACAATCAATCAATCGGTCAACCAATCCCTGTGTACTCCCAGAGGCAAGAGTGATCCACCTTCATGGCAGAGTGTCACCAGAACCCTGCAGGTCCCTTCCTAGCCCTCACAGACAGCATTTCCTTTACCTAACCTCTTTCTCTAATCTAATCCACCCCTAACCCTTTAATCTCCTCTCCTAAATCTGAATCTAATGAGCTGAAGGAACTCAGTAGATGGTAGCTTGCCTGGTGCCTGACTTCAAACCATAGCATAAAACTGGCGAGGTGACAGGCCCGTAGCCCCAGTACTCGGAAGGTGAAGGCAGGAAAACCAGCAGTTCAAGGTCATTCTTGGCCACACGGCAATTAAAAACCAATCCATGCTGACCAAAAATACACAAAAATGTATAAAGTAAAATGTATATAAATAGAAGACCCATAATAGAAGTCATTATAATGTGCTTCCATGCTAACACCAGACTGGTACAAAAAGACCATGCTCTTGCCTTCTGGGGTTCTGTATAGACAGGGTGCTGCACACTTTAGTCCCAGCACCCGGGAGGCAGCGGCAGCTGGATCTCTGCGTTCAAGGTCAGCCTGTCTCTGACAGCTAAAACTACATAAAGAGACCCTATGTTCATCAAACACAATCACAGGTTTGGTTCCAGCCCCTGCTACACCATCAACACTGGGCCCTCTCTGGGACTCTCTGGACATCCTCTTGTTTCCTCGTATCATGGACATAGATATCCTATAGCCCTGGGCCCTCAGGACCGTGGTGGTGTGTGCGTTCTGTCCCCATCCAGTCCTGTCCTGCTGTCCACCGTCTGCCTCCTCCCACCACGAACTCCAGCAGACCTCAGATGGGGCAGATGTTACACTGCAGCTTTCTTTATCTACTTTTCTTAAGTTTTGTATTAATTGGGGAGATAGGTTGCAGGGGCAGAGGGTGGATGCAAGGGCACAGGAGATAGGTGGGATTGAGATGCATGATATGAATGACACAAAGAATAATGTTTTTAAAAAGTTTTAAAAAGAGAGACTGTGTAAAAAGGCAAAAAAAAAAAAAAAAAAAAAAAAAGCCAAGTATGGTGGTTCAAGCCTTTAATCCCAGCACTGGGAGGCTGAGACCAGCCTGATCTACATAATGAGTTTCAGGACAGCCAGAGCTACATAGTGAGACCTTGTCTCTAAACACACACACACACACACACACACACACACACAAACAACACACTTGATTATCCAATATGTGATCAGCAATGAAATCATTTACATATAGGTAGTAGTATATGGATGGACTAAGGTTTTATTTATATATTTAGGAACATACATACACACATACAGATTAAAGAAACAGTGCACACAAGAAAGGTTCAAAGGAGAAAAGGGAAGGAAGAAATGATGTAATTATATTTTTTTTGGTTTTTTTTGTTTGTTTTGTTTGTTTGTTGCTTTTTCAAGACAAGGTTTCTCTGTGGCTTTGGAAGTTGTCCTGGAACGAGCTCTTTTAGGCCAGGCTGCTCATGAACTCACAGAGATCCACTTGCCTCTGCCTCCTAAGTGCTGGGACTAAAGGTGTGCACCACCACCGCCCGGCCTGTGATGTAATTATATTTTAGTTTTTAAAAAAAGTTTTGCTTGGCATGGTTATGCATGACTTTAATACCAGCTTTCAGGTAGCAAAAGCAGGTAGGCAGATCTCTGTGAGTTTAAGGCTAGCCTGGTCTACAGAGCAAGTTCCAGGGCAGTCAGGGCTACACAGAGAAACCCTGTCTCAAAGAAAAAAAAAAAAAAAGCCCAACTCTGAACCTTGAAAACATACCCAGTGACATGAACCACTCCTAGTAGCTAGGGAAGTCATGGCCACAGAAAGCAGAAGGAAAAACGTTCCAGAGATGCAGAAGGACATCCTTACAACTGCAGGTGGCAAATGCTAACGCTTTTAAGAATGCTAGTGGGACCTTTGATCCCAGCACTGGGGAGGCAGAGGGCAGGGGCAAGCCAATTTCTGTGAGTTCAGGCCAGCCTGGTCTACAGAGTGAGTGCCAGGACAGCCAGCCAGTACTCCTTCACAGAGAAACCCTGTCCCAAAAAACAGAAACAGAAACAAAAACCCAACAAACAAAAGAGCCTGAGGTAATGAGACTATTTTAGAACCAGATAAATGATTTATTTTACATACATATACAATTTCCTTTAAAGGTTTATTCCAGATATTAGTTTCATAAATTCAAAACGCATAAATCACTCTTATCTACCTCCACAATTCCATTTTTAGAGTTACTTGGTTTTTGGTGTTTTTAGAGGGGCGCTGGAGACTGAGCACAGGCCTTGTACATACTAAGCCAGCACTCTCCCATCAACCTACACACCCGGGCACCCTCAGTCTACAAGACAGAGCCTTGCCATGTAATCTAGGTCAGCCCTGCTCGCAGTCCTTTTGCTTCAGCTTCCTAGGCGGCTGCATTCTGTCCATGGTACTAACTATTTCGTTTTCTTGGTTTTGTTTTTGTTTTTGAGACAAAGTCTCCCCTCTGGCTGTCCTGGAACTCACTCTGTAGAACAGGGTGGCCTCAAACTCAGAGAGATCCTCCTGCCTCTGCCTCCCTAGTGCTGGGGTTAGAGGCGTGTACCATCATGCCCTGCCCTCATTAGAAAGCTACAAGAGTAAGGATAGTTGTCCTGACAGCAAGAAGGCAGGCCAACTGCACTTTGGCTTCCTTCCATGAGGGGTAAGAGAGGACAAGGAGCCCCAGCAAAACCCTCAACAGTCAGTGGTAACCTCCTAGAGGCCAAGTCCACAAGATTTTAGTCCAACTGCTCTCGGCAATCCTCTTCCCCAGACTGGGGAGCGCTCCCTTAGGGCACGCGGCTGTCTACAGCAGGCAGCAGGCCGCTGGCCCTCAGTGCAATGTGACTGTCCCTTTGCCTTCCCTTCAGACCTGAATCTCAAGCTAGTCCACTGGGCCTCCCACAAGCGCCTGGGATTTACCTACCCAAAAGTAAACATCATCTTGTCCTCTCCCATCCTCTCTAACATGGTGAGTGTCACCATCCAGTGAGTCACCAAAAAGCAAAGACGTTATTCCAAATGCATTCTTCCAACAAACACTTAGGAGGTGCTGATCCTGCACAGGCACTGACAAGGAAGATGGGGATGAAATCCCACCCTTGTGGAGATGAGCAATGCAGGGGCAGATAGGCAATAAACAAAATCAGAAATCATAAACTGGGGAGTGGAGAGACGACTCAGCAGTTAGGGGCATCACAATCATTAAAATCTGTTCCCAAGGGATCCATGCCCCTTTCCAGTTGCCTCAGGGATCAGGTATGCATGCAGTACACACACACACACACACACACACACACACTCAAACACACACACACTCACACACGCAAACACTCAAACACACACACACACTCACACACGCAAACACTCAAACACACACACACACACACTCAAACACACACACTCACACACGCAAACACTCAAACACACACACACACTCACACACGCAAACACTCAAACACACACACACACACACACGCACGCACGCACTCAAACACACACACACACGCACACGCACGCACGCACGCACGCACGCACGCACGCAAGCAAACACAAATAAACCTTTTTTAGAAAAAAGATAAAATAGCACCCGCAGTAGGGAAGTACTACCTAGAGAGGGCAGGCAGGACGGGGCAGAGCCATGGCTTTTCACTCAGAGCTCAGCAGGCACCTGGCTGCTGTAGAGGAGCCTAAGCAGCCAGGGCTGAGGTAGGACAGGACGCTACAGAGAACTTCAGTAGCTGACTGGCACTGGCCATGGTCCCACTGACTGCGGCTCTGCTACAGCTCCAGCCACTGTCTGGCTCGATGCTGACCTCCTCTACAAGCCACCTGGAGCATCTCATGCGCTCGGAGCAGGGGCAGCCTCCCTGGCATCTCCTACCACTGCATACGCATTTCCTGCCCTCCCCTTCCCCTCACTCCACCCCACTGGACAGGCCTCAACCACAGCCCACTCTCTGGCCTTATTTCCTCCATCAGGGCCACACATGGCCAGTCTGCACTTGCCTTCGAGCGTCCCGGAAGAGCCTCCTCACTACTCACGCCGGGGACAACCTCTTTGGGGAACTGTCCTTGCCAGGATCCCTAACGGCACAACGCTGTGCAACGGATTTCCAGCAGTCAACAGTCAAGAAGTCCACAATGTTCACTGGAATCCTTTGGGTTTTTTTGTGTGTGTTTTGTCATTGGATAACTATAACTAACTAACTAACTAACTATATATATACATATATATATATGTATCTATATACATATATATATATATATATATATTTTTTTTGTCTCCCCGGCTGTGTGCCTGTGCCACCATGCCTGGTTTCTAACATTTTTACTCCACACTGAAGCTTGACACTATCTTGAGCTGGATGGTGGCAGTCATTTCTGTTGCATGACCTCATTTCTGATATTCACTTGACTAAGAATTAAGTCACTTCCGAATTCTCTTGCTAATTGTTTTAACTCAACCATGTCTAAAGATTGTTTATGGCCATTCAGAGATTTTCATTTTTCCCAACCTAAAAATACATGCTTTAAAATGTTTGATTTTTTTAAAAGATGTATTATTTATGTGTGATTATCATTTATTCGTGATTTTTCTGTGCCTGGAACTAGAGTTGGAGACAGTCATAAGCTGCCTGATCTGGGTTCGGGGGACCAAACCTGGGTTCCTCCAAAAGGACAGTAATTGCTCCTAACAACTGAGCCACTCTCTAGCCCCAGGGATGTATTAATGTTTTTAAATGAGGAACATTTAAATTTGGGGTAATAGCTGTTTGCTCTCGCACTGAGGAAGCAGGGCCTTTTCAATGCTAGGCTAGTACTGACTTCATTCACTACGGATTATTTAACATATGCGCACCTCACCTCTTCCATCTGTGCCCTTGGAAAAGCCCATGCAGATTCCATGCATTCTACGCTTTCCCTGTTTCTGTTGATCTGAGAGGGGATCTTGTTATGCAGTCAGCAGACCTTGTACTGATGGCCCTCCTGTCCCAGCTCCCTCCTGTCCCAGCTCCTCCCTGTCCCAGCTCCCTCTGTCCCAGCTCCCTCTGTCCCAGCTCCCGGAGTGTAGGGGTACAGCAGTATTCCCTGGTAGACGCTTGTGTCTACAATGCATAGCCAGGTGTGAGTGCTGGTGCTAAGAAGAGGTCCCAGCCCTCTTGGTTCCACCACAGGGCCAAGGCTGAACGATGAGAAGAGGGTCCACCCTCCCACATATCTACACACTCAAACGTTAAATATCGTCACAGCATTCTTACAAACACTTAGGGCACAGGACAGTAAGGCAAATTTCCCACAGCTGAGGCTAGTGGGCAGTCAATGAAAGAAGATCCCTGATAGCAGGCTTAGGAGACTCAAGGAGGTTGGTCCAATTTCCCAGTGGGGTTTTCACAGTCCTATTACAACGCATTCCAGGCTAATTCTGATCTAAGGCTTAGTCATGCTGTATAAAAAGTCTTGGAATGTAAGTAACGCAAAGAATCAAAAACGCAACTATCCCTGTACATAGCAGTTTAAATAGTATATAATTGTTTTGTTCTCAGTCTTCCCCCGCCCCCTGGTTTCTCTGTGTAGCCATAACTGCCCTGAACTCCCTCTGGAGATCTACAGACCCCATCAAAGGTTTTTTGCCACCACCTACAGGGCCTCTCTAAAGACATCATTTTTTTCAAGTACACCAGATCATCGCTTAATATGTAAATTTCCAACCTGTTTAAATAAAACAGTAGCGGCAGTGACAATTCCAACACAACACACCTGGAAACGGCCTGCTAAGTCCCTTATAATGCCATCCACTCCACACATCAACATTACTTTTTTAAAGCTTTAATATTTTTATGGGAGGAGGATCCACATGTAACAAGGAAGAGCACCCCAGGCTGGCCACATTCAGGTCGCCTGGGAGATTCCACACCAGGCCACTGAAAGAAAAGAGACTGGCTGGGCCCTGGCCACAGGCCACAGCATGACAGCCCGCCGCCCAGGGCGGTGCCGAGGAGAGGTGGGGGCTGGAAGGGCGGGGAGCCTAAGACAATGCCAGCCGGCTGACCCCCAACCCTCACACACCATCGCCTCGCCGCCGCCTCCCCAGGACCTCAGCATCGAGGCTTTGGGACCCTAAGCCCACAGCTGCCATTAAAAGGCCGTCTCCACCCCGGGGCCTGAGTCAGGGCGGGGCCCTCAACACAGATGGGACACAGGAGAGGAGCGGAAGACAGCAGAAGGGGCAGGGACCCCCGCCTAAAGTGCAGGCAGAGGACTGAGCCCCGAACCTGGTCAGGGGCGGAGAAGGGACAGAGAGGAGTACTTCAACCCAGAGAGGCACAGGCAGAGAAGGGACAGATCCCGAACCAGGACTGCTGGGGAAAGGGACAAGAGCCAGATGTGCAAGCTGAGATGACAAAGATCCCAGCAGAGGGGCGCGGACAGGGACAGGGCAGGAACCCAAACCAGGGGCGCAGGTAGACAGACAGGGCACCACGACCGCATCCTGGAGGAGCTCTGAGAGGTGACAAGAGACCTGGCAAGGAGCAGCGGATGAGAGCGAGGACAAGGACAGCAGAGTGCGGGCGCACGGGCAGAGGTGACAGAGGCCGGGGCGCCGAGAGGCGCGGGCAGCGCGGGGCGGGGCGGGGGACCAGGATGGCAGCCCGGCGGGCAGGGCCGGGCAGCCGCGGCGCTGGACACGGGAGGGCCCGGGAGCCTCCGCCTGCGGACGCGGGCGGGAAGGGGCCGCGGCTGCGTGAGGAGCGCTGCGCACGAGCCGCTCGGAGCCCGGGCCGGGCGGGGCGGGGACGGGGCCGCGCACTCACCGTCCGATCGGGAGCGCCGCGCTCGTCGCGCTGTCACGGGCCTAGGCCGCGCGGAGCCCAGCCGCCTCAGCAGCAAGCAGCGCCTCGGCGGCCGCCCCGCAGCATCCTCGCCCCGACCCGCGCTCCGCAGCCGCGCGCCACCGCTCCGACGCCGAAAATGGCGTCGCCGGCGCCGCGCCCGCCCCACAATGCCGCGCGCCGTGACGTCAGCCGCCCTCGCGCCGCCGGGCGGGGCTCGGGGAAACTGAGGCGGGCGGGCGCCGCCGGGCGGGGCCGAGCCGCTCACCCTGGCCACAGCCCGCGACCTCCAGCCGGCGCGAAGGGCAGGCTTGCGGCCCCGGCCCCGGCTCCCGCCCCGGCCCCGGCCGCACACCGCCGCCTGGCACCCAGCTGCAGGCCTGACTCAGCAGCAGGCTGGAGGGCGCGCTGAGTCAGCCGCGAGGCCGGGCTTCCTACACCGCCCCGGGAACCCTGCGGGTGCCTGCAGAGCTCCCCAGAGAGCCCCGGTGGCACCACTAAGGGGTAGGGGTTGCGAGTGCCACCGTGGGGACTTGGCCCTCTTGCTATTGCCCAGCACCTGCTGTCGTCTCGGCCCCGCGGTTAAATTGCACCTGTCAACATGAGGGCGGCAGGTGCTTTTGGTCTGAACAGGCAGAGCCACTCTGGCCTCCTTTTAAAAAATCAGAGTGTTAATAAGGAGCCAGCTCCTGCGGAGAACACAGCAGCTCACATTAGAGCTCTTTAGAGAGGCGGTGGGTTCACGGTCAAGTAAAAGCCGGCACACAAACTGCCGCCTGGATGCTGCTCCTGGCCAGGTGCGCTGGGAAAGAAAGGACCGGCTAAGCGGGAGCCCGCATCCATCCCTCGCGTCCATCTGGCCCCTCGGAGCCCCGATGCCTGCCTGCCTGCTTGCTTCTTCGGTGAAGGGCGAGGACCACCTCTCCCTCTATCTGTCCCTTGCAGTCACTTTATTCGTGCTGTAGCATCTCGTCCTTTTGTCCCTTCAACTGATGTCCACTAAACTCCCATGGTCCTCATGGGAAGACCCAGGTGCATAAAATGGCAGATGATGTCTGCCATCCCAGAGACAGTAGGCAGGTGATGGGGGAAGGCTACACAACCCAAACTCCAAGGTCAGAGCAGTGTGCCGACAAGGAAAGTAGGAAGGAATGGACCCACAAGGCCAGCATAGAACGCTCCAGGAAAATCCTGCGACAGGCTCATCCCTGCTGTGTTGCAGGGGGAGAAATACAGAGCTAGACATGGAGGTGATGGTGCACGCCTTTAATCCCAGCACTAGGGAGGCAGAGGCAGGTGGATCTCTGCGAGTTCGAGTCCAGCCTGGTTTACAGAGCTGTTTCCAGGACAGGCTCCAAAGCTACACAGAGAAACCCTGTCTTGAAAAGAAGAAGAAGAAAAAAAAAAAAAAAAAATGGAAGAACAACCTTGGAAAAGGCGCATTGCTGTCCCATCCTCAGTTGACCCAGCATGTCAATGTACTCAGTAACTCTCAAGACTATGGACAGCTGGGGGCCACAAGTAGCCATCACTGGACTCTTGGGTGAGGGTCTGGTATCTCTCCTGGGAGTGGCAACAGCTCCTTCCCGTGAATCTAGCCAGCACGGTATCATCTTGTTTCTCTTATTACTATGGCTGCAGAGCCAAGGTATTCTGCAGGTCCCCACAGCAATCTCCAAGACCTGACAGCATTAGAGCAGAAGCATCCTCACGGCCTGGCCTAGCACCTGCCCCAGAGCAGCAGGGGACAATGGAAGAGGAGGTCAAGCTGACCCTATGCCTCACCCCTCTGTTAGGAGAGACACCCAAGCCATTTGAGTCCTTGACTTCTGTCATGACTCTCAGAATGCCTGCCAGTTCTTAGAGCCATTAATGGCTGAGGCTGCTTCCCCGAGGGAGGGGCTGACCAAGGCAAAAGGCAGAGATGCTGTGCTCTGCTGTCCAGATGTTTGGCAGCTGCCGGGCAGCTGGGGTGAAGCTAAGGAGTCTCTACAGTCGGCCTCTGAGACCAGCGCCCATCCTTGCTTCTGTCCTCATTTTTTTTAATGTTCTGAGATAGTCTCCTGTACCCCAGGCAGACCTCAGACTCATCATGAGCTTGAACTTCTGACCAGGACCACAGACATGCACCACCACACTCATCTCATACAGTGCTGGGGATTAAACGCTGGGTTCTGTGCATACTAAGCAAGCACTCTACAAACTGAGTTACATCTCCAGCCCGTCCTGCGTCCGTTGACCCTCTGACACTCGGTGCTTCTGACTTGGGAGGCTGGCAGAACAAAGGAGTCATGTCCCGTGTGAGCTCAGCCTTGGCAGAGAGAAAGTGTCTGCAGGCTGCACTGGGCCAGCACGCATTTTATCTGCCCATCCCAGTGAGCCTGGAGGAGCAGGGCCCTGGGAACAGAACAGATGTGGGATTACCAGGGCAAAGCCTTAAGGCCTGCCTGGAGAGCCCCGAGGCTGTGAGCATCCCTGGAACCAGCTGAAGGGTTGGGAGGCTGTGCCATCACGGGGCATCAGGGGCCTGGCCAGCCCGCTTCCTGTTATATGATGCTCACCATTGGGGTTGCTCCAGTAAGGGCACAGCATGGTGATGCTACCTGTCTCCTTCACCCTCTTTCCACACAGATACGTATGGTCCTCTGCTCTCATTATTTTCAGCTCCTTCAGCCTCTGGCCCTTCTGCCCTGCCCCCCAAACCTGGACAGATCAATAAGCTGCCTGGAAATGTAAATGAAGGCTGGGGTTAAACTTGCTGATGTGATTTGTGTCCTAATTAGGATCACTATTGCTGCAATGAGACACCGTGACCAAAAGCAAAGTGGGAGGAAAGGGTTCATCTGGCTCACACTCCACATGGCTGTTCATCATTGAAGGGAGTCAGGACAAGAGCTCCAACGGGGCGGGAACCTGGAGGCAGGAGCTGATGCAGAGGCCATGGAGGGTGCTGCTTACTGGCTTGCTCCCCATGGTTTTCTAGTCTGCTTTCTTACAGCACCCAGGACCACCAGCCCAGGAATGGCCCCACCCACACGGGCTGTGCCCTCCTCTATCAATCACTAATTAAGAAAATGTGATACAGGACTGCCTACAGCCCAATCTCACGCAGGGGTTTTCTCAATTGAGGGTCCCTCCTCTTAGACGACACCTTGTGTCAAGCTAACAAAATTAACCTACACAGTGTCCTTTGGTTTTGAAACGTCTCAGGTAGCCCAGGTTGACCTCAAAGTTGTTATGTAGTCAGGGTGACCTGTTCCTCCTGCCTCCACCTTCTAAAGTCTGGGATTAATAGGCATAGACCAAACAAAACAAAACAAAAACCCTGATTTTTGTTGTTGTTTTTAAGGCAAATTATCATTGGGATTGCAAGATTGGAGGTGGCCTATAACAGGTGCCAAGGCGAAACTGAAATCTCTGGATAAAGAATGGTGAAGTAAGGCAGACATGGTGGCTCATGCCTTTAATCCCAGCACTGGGGAGGCAGAGGCAGCGGCATCTCTGTGAGTTCAAGGCCAGCCTGGTCTTACAGAGAATGTTCCAGGACAGCCAGGGCTGCATAGTGAGACCCTGTCGTGAAGGAGGAGGAGGAACAATAAACAGGACTACTAAGAAGAAATAGAACAAGTTGCTGATTTATTTTTGTTTTTGAGACGGGTTTCTCTGTGTAGCCTTGGCTGTGGCCAGCTGGAGGCACCTGCACTCCCCCTCAGAGGCGCACAGTCCCCTCCTGGCCCAGGCAGCTTGCTATGTGCAAGGCTCAGGGAAGAGTCCCTGGGCACGCCCGCCCTGGTATCCGGCTCTGGGCGAATCCAGCCCCTGCAGATCACACCCTTTCTAGTCTAAGTCTTTAATTCTAAAAATGGAACTTCCAGGCAGTTCCCTTTGCGGAGTCAGAACTGCCCAGCATGAATCCAGGCTGGGGAACTGCAGAATACCAGTGCTGGGCTGAGACCCAGTCACAGTGAGGCAGCCTGGCCAGTTTTGCCACGCACATTCTCCTAGGAATGAGTGTCTGTGGGAGCCGAGGCCTGCATGCACAATCCAGCTTCCTCACTGAGTGCCTGCACCCTCTGACAGGATGGTACCTAAGGTTCCCCCAAGCTCTGCAGGCCACCGAATCTCTCCCTGCCAACACCATCGTGACTCAGGACTTGATAGCTGTTCTCCTCACATGATTCTGGAAACACACGCCCTACATGTATGCATGTATGTCCTGGAAGCCTGTCTGAACACAGCTGGAGAAGAAACCCCGAGCCTTGAGAGCAATACCACTGCCAGCTGAGCGTGGTGGTGCACACCTTTAGCCCCACTGTTCAGGAGACAGAAGCATGCAGGTCTCTGAATTTGAGGACAGCCTGGCCAACAAAGAGTTCCAAGACAGCCAGGGCTGCACAGAGAAACACTGTCTTGAAAAACAGGCGGGAGGATGGTCCACTGCCTAAAACAAGGAAGGAGGTCCCTTGAGGCCGCTGTTCAGGGATGAGACAGGATGGCTTGGTGGTGGGCAGACAGGACACGGCTGGCTGCCACACAGATAGGGCTGACTGCATGCACACCTGAGGTTTCCTCACGTGTGCTCAGAGGCCACCTCAAACTTGCTGGGGTTCTTAACCCAGTCTCCCTGCCTCCATGCCCCAAACCTTCCAACGAATGGGTTGTCATACCGGTATGCACTATTACATCCTCCTTTCTTTCCCCACTTCTAAGGCAGGGTCACATTATGTAGCCCTGGCTAGCCCGGAACTCACCTTGTAGACCAGGATGGCCTCAAACTCACAAAGATTTGCCTGCCTCTGCTTCCCAAGTGCTGGAGGCTCCGTCTTGTTGTCAAACTTTCTCTTTGCTGCCAGCCATCTCCCAAATAACCACACAGAGACTTCTTATTAATAGTAAAATCTCAGCCAATAGCTTAGGCTTGTATTTAACTAGCTCTTACAACTTAAATTAACCCATTTTTATCAGTCCGCGTGCTGCCTGCCACATGACCCGTGGCGTTCACCGGTCCCCTTGCACGTCTTGGCCCCTCTCTATCTGGCTGGTGCCTCTTCCCTTTCTCTTCCCAGAGTTCTCTGTCTTGGGCTCCAGTCTATGTCGCCCCCTGTCTAGCTACTGGCCATTAGCTCGTCATTAAACCAATTAGAGCAACACATCTTCAGAGTGTACAAAAAAGATGATTCCACAACACCTTGTATCTATCCTTAACTCATTTTTAGTTTTTTTGCTTGTTTATTTTGAGACAAAGTCTTACTATATAACTCTGGCTTCTGTTATTTGCTAGGGAGACCAGGCCGACCTCAAACTCATGGAGATCTGCCTGTCTCTGCTGGAGGTCTGGAATTAAAGGCATATATCTCCATGCCTAGCAAATTCTTTTATTAGTGAGACTAAAAACCCCAAGAAGGGTCCCCAAATTCTCAGGTATATCAACTCCATTGGGACTCCCCCAAAATTTCCAGCAACACCTCTTTCCTGCTGTTCAAGTCTTCAATCAGCAGAGAAATTAAACCCATTCCTATACCCTAGACAGGATCAAAACTCACTGAGACCCAGCTGCTTCTGCCTCCTACAAGCTGGAGTTAAAGGCATGCACCGCCACACCTGGCTTTTCTGGGTTTTTTGTTTGTTTGTGTTGAAACAGCATTTCATTCTGTAGCCCAAGCTGGTCTCACACTCATGGCAATCCTCCTGCCTCAGCCTCCCTAGCAGTTGGGATTACAGGTTTGGATCATCAGAACCATCATCACACTGTACTTCCTGAAGGTCTTGCCGTTTAGCTAGAGGCCCGAAGAGTTCTGAGGAAACTTCCAGCTGTGTAACTGAAAGCCCTACCAAGAAATGGCGCTCCCTTGCACTTCTGCCATGTTCCCGCAGGCCATGTGTTCTGTGCAACTTTTTTTGTTCCTTCTGCCTTTCCTGAAACTGCATCAATGGAATGTCAGGCAGTGGCCTCATGGTGGCACGGTAGTGGCGCCACTGTCATGTCTTTCACGGTGACATTCACCCTTGTTACTCCTCCATGCAGTCGCCATCTGCCTGCAGTTAGAGACCGTCCTGCTCCTGCTTGACCGTGATTAGACTTCTCAGACATCTGGCGGCCTCTGGCGGGCTTTCGAGAGTCAATCAAGTCCATGTGAAGCCTCCGAGTGTTTCATCTTTGTATTGCTATGGTTTTTATTTTTTATTTTTTGGTGTTTTGAGACAGATTTCTTTGTGTAGCCCTGGCCATGCTGGAATTCACTCTGTAGACCAGGCTGGCCTTGGATTCACTAAGATCTGCCTGCCTCTGCCTCTCGAGTGCTGGGATCAAAGGTGCGCCACCACCGTTCCCGGCTTGTTGCTAGGGTTTGAACTCAGGGCCTCATGTATGTAGACAAAGACTCTGAGCCAGACCCAGGCCCCTCTTTGCAGTTTAAAATTGCACTTTCTCCGTGACTATCATGCTGAAAATTCCACATGCTTACTGCACCTTTCTATGCCCACCATTAGGTTTATGAAACAAAGGGTCTCGTGTAGTCAAGGGCGGGCTGGCCTGCAAGTCGCTATGTTGCCAGGGTGACTTTGGACTTCTTGACTTACTTGAGTGGTGATGGAAATTGAGCTGAGGGCTTCATGCATGCTGGGCAGGCCCTGACACATACCCCGCCCATTGCACAATCCAAGCTCATGGTCTTCCCGCCTCGGCCTCCTGACTACTAGAATTACAGACTCACCAAAACCTGGCTCTACTTTCTCACTCCTGAGCTCCAAGGCTCCTTTCTATAGACTGGGTGTAGACCTTGGTCAGAAACACGTCCCATAATTATCTCCTTCCAGTCTGTTGCTTGCATATCTTTCCCCTATTTTTATGGCAGTAAACTACACCCAGTGTGCAATTTACCATCTAAATCATTCTGACTATTTAGCATTATTCAACACATTAACAATTTATAACCATCCTCATCTGTCTCCATGATCCTTCTCGTCCTATAAGACTATGAAGGCCAAGGGCGTGGCTCAGTGGCAGAGCCCTTGCCAGTGTGCCCAAAGCTGTAGGTCCCACGCACAGCACTGAAAAAGAAAGTTGGAATGTGAAGGTCTGAGACAACAGAGGTCACAAAGACAGAGACTGTTTCTGGAGACCACAAGATTAATTTAATGCTCTGGACAGAAAGACAAGCAACAGCATCACAGAGGCTCTGAGGAGAGAAAAGAGGGGCTCGTCTACCTTTTTGAGGATGATGGGGGTGTCTCAAGACAGGCCCGCAGCCAGGCTGGTTTCCAGGTAGGAGTGGGAGGGGGCAGGGTCGGGGGAAGGATGTGTGTTCACTAATACCTTTTGGTATCAGGTCACTTCTGCAGGTATGGGATGGATACTTGAGGCAGGAGTTCTCAGTAGGGTGCCCAGTACAATGTAAGCTCCACTCTGCAGAGCGCTCAGCCTGAGCAGGGGCTGGGTCCTACCAGGAATTCTCAGAACTGGGTGGACAGCATTCCTGGCAACTGTCACTCTGCCGTCTGCCACTATGACTTGACTACTTTCAGTATCTCTCATACACGGACTCAAACAGCTTAGTGTGTGTGCTGCTGGGATTGAATCCAGGCCTTGTGCATGCTGGGTAAGCTCCCACCCTGAGTGTCATCCCAGCCCATAATTAACAGTTCCACATTCTCAAATACTTCTCTTTCCTATGCCTCGGCAAGAGGTAGACTGTGAACTCTTCGAGTTTGTTGTTTCATAGGTTGAACCTGGAGCCCCCTGCCTCCTTAGCCACTATTTTGTGTGACAGAACACCACAGTGTGTGCTGGCACAAGCTGAACATGTCACTTGGAATTTGAGGGTGTATTCACTCAGTTCAACAGCCAACACCACACTCAGTGAACACAAACACACAATGAGGCCGACGTTGTAACGCCATGGGCGTTTACCACAAGGGAGAGGGGAGCAGCAGCAGCGGGCTGGGAGTGGGTCTCTGGTGGGCCAGCACCTCTGCCCCGGGCACAACGCCACAGGCCTGCGAGTCTCTGGCGAGAGCTTCCCCTACGCCACGGTCTCCACCCCAGGACCAGCCTCTGTCTCCTTCTGCAGCAGCTCCCCTGCACACAGCCCAGGGCGTATTTCCAGTCTCCATACTCACGTGGTACTTGGAGAAGAGGACCATGCTCCTCCTCTGGATGGCTCCTACCAAGGGGCCAGCCAGGACTACAGGGGTCTGGAAAGGCTCCCCAAAAAGATATTGGACAGGATGTGCTGGCACATGCTTGTAATACCGGGAAGATCAGGAGTTCAAGGTCATCCTAGCTACACAGCAAAGCCAGCCTGGGCTACACTAGACCCTGCCTCAAAAAAAAAAAAAAAAAAAAAAAAAAGAGAAAGGCATTGGGTGCAGGTAGCTAGTTAGGATGGAGGGCTCTGTCAGAGGCATACCGCCAGCCACTGCCACCCAGGCACAGGGGAGGTTCAGACCTGTGGAGCTGGAGGAAAATGCCTACCTGCTCAGAGACATAGTCAAATCCACGGACCAGGAGGATAGCTCAACTGTCCGGCCTTCAGGACAGAACCTGACCTCTTCCAGGAACATGGAGCACACGGGATAATCGTAACCTTGGGGTTGGCTCTGCACAGGCTAATGTGGCCAACACTGAAAAGAATGGACACTGGTTTTCAGGGGGGAGATGGGGAGCTACTGTGGCCTGGCCCAGGGGAGGCCCAGCGCTCCAGTCGTCAGGAGTCCCTCTGCAGAACCTTCCCTCAGCACCCACGGACAAGGCACAGCGCCCGTGCTGATCCAGAGTCTCCTTTCTCCTGAGTGTCATTGCCCCATTTTACAAATGGAGAAACTGAGGCTTTGAGCTTCGAGGACACTGGTGGTAAGGCCTCAACTCAGATGTGATCACTGGGCCACTGTGATTGCCACGTCACTCTAGGGACATAAGCCTGAAGTTTCCAGAGTTCAGGTCCAAGTGGCAACTTATTCTGGCCATCCAGCCCATCTTGTCCCAAAGTCGCTGTGCATGCAGGCTCTGTCCCCACCCCTCCCACACAGGAAGCTCCAGCTTCCTCTGGTCCTAGCACAGGCCCAGAGCCCTCTTCTAGGCTGAGTCTGCTAATTATGGAAGAGAGTGTCCTGGGGCTGGATTCCTGGGGTCCAGCTGAGAACAGCAGGAGAATCTCTCTCAGGTTTTGAGGGCAAAAGGCTCACACCAAGCCTCAGGGGAGTGGGGGCCTCTACAGTGAGGCTTACTTTCTTCTCATACTCCCTTCCTGAGCTTCTGATGCTTGAGACAGGGTCCCACTACTCACTCTGTAAGCCAGGATGGCCTCGAACTCACAGATCCACCCCCCTCACCTCCTGAGTGCTGGGTTTACAGGTGTGTACTACATCTGTCTTTAACTTTATTTCTTTATTCATCTGGGTATGTGTGGGCATGCTCACACTATGTCGAGCATGTGGAGGTCAGAGGAAAGAAAGAGGAGTTCTTTCCACCACTTAGGTCCTGGGAATAGAATGCAAGCCGCCAGGCTAGGTGACCAATACATTCATCCACTGAGTCACTCGCCAGCCTGCAATCCCACTCACAGCTGTTTAACACTGCATTCTGGGCGGGGCGTGGTTGCAGCGCTCAGAGGGCGGATCCTCTCTGGGGCTTACCACACTGCTTGCCTTCTGTCAGCATGGCCGCATCATGACTCAGATGCCCAGACCCTCAGTGACTCCCAAAGCCTTCGGAATGACAGCTTACATCTGACCATCTACCTGTCCACAAGGACCTCCCCCCCCCCCCCCGCCTCCCACAACACAATGGCCACCCGCCCCAGGCCATCGCAGGACACAGTCGCCATTTTGCGCAGCGCCTAACATCTTGTGGCAAAGTGTGTAATTCATGTAACTGTTGCACACATTCCCCCTGCCCTCCATCATCTCCTCCTGTTCTGTCACCTGTGCTACCCAGCACCTGCAGCAGTGACTCTGAGCCGAGACCCAAGCTCTGCCTTGAGGCTATGAAGGAGACCCAGGATCCCTCCCAGCTGGGCTCTGGGGATGCCATGGTCCGCATGAATCACATGCTGACGACCCCACAGGTCCTCATACCTGCTTCCTATCGCCACTGGGTGAAAGGGGCAGGCACTATAACGCCTAGCCGCTGTGTGGGAGCTGGCTGTGTGCAGGAGGCACCAGCTTTGTCAGTGTAGACACAGCACGCTAGACCCTGGCTGCTGCAGGCTCGACCACGAGACAAGCCTGGTAGCTCAAAGGACACTGGGACACAATTTTTATTAAAAACAAAAATAAGAACAAAGGTTCCTTCACCTAGGGCTGTACCCAAGGATGGCCCTCCCCAGAACAGCCCCTCCCTTGGCTACACAAGCTCCTTGGTGGAGAAGTGGGGGCTGGGCAGGACAAAAGCACACATGCTTTTCCAGGGCCCCAGAGGCTCACGGGGACTAGCAGTATTGGGAGGTGACACTGTTGGAGGAGGTATGTCACTGGGGGCAGACTCTGAGGTGTCGAAGTTCAAGCCAGCCCTAGTGTGTGCCAGTCTTTCTGCTCTCCGCAGATCAAGACATATAACTCCAAGCTCCTTCTCCAACACCATGTCTGCCTGCATGCCACCATGCTTCTTACCATGACAATGAACTAAACCTCTGAATTGTAAGCTAGTCCCAATAAAATGTTATCCTTTATAAGGAAAAAACACTGGAGCCTGTCTCAGTGGGCAGCTCCTTCCTGGGCGTGTGTGTGTGTGTGTGTGTGTGTGTGTGTGTGTGTGTGTGTCTGTGTGTGCATGTGTCTGTGTGAGCATGTCTGTGTGAGCGTGTCTGTGTGTGTGTGCGCATGTGTGTGCACATGTGTGTGCAAGTGTGTGTGTGTCTGTGTGTGTGTGCGTGCATGCGTGCGTGCATGTGTGTGCTGGGGCAGCAGGCTGTCAGCCCGGCCCAGGAAGTGCCTCCTCTGGCCACCCTAGTTGGTTTGTCCGTTCCCCCTGCTCCAGCCGTAGCCCGTGTCCTTTTCCACAGAGGACTGACTCAGGACAAAGTGGAGCCAATTACAACAGGTCAATAGCAAGCAGTTGGAAGCAGCAGAGTGTCTCTAGACCAATCGATTCTTTTTTGACAACATAAGTAAAGAAATAACATTCCTGGCAAATGACCACAGTCAGTGCAACTTCCCGAGCAGACACCTAGGGGACCTAGGGGGCAAAGGCAAGGGTCACTGGGGGTAGAGACTCTTTTCTGGAAATGGTTCCGAGGGCAGAAGCTCTTCTCGGTACCTCATGGGGACCCTCGCACACACTATCGCTGCTTTGGGGCTGTGATACCAGCTGCAAGCACCCATCTCCTCACTATGACATGGAGGGGACTCGAGGACACTGGGCTGTGAGGCGTCCTCACAGTCTCAGAAACTGCACTGTAGGGCTCGGAGTCGGAGTCTCAAGATCCATCAGATTCACAGGACAAAGGTCATCCGTGGGTTATAGACTGAGTCAAGGCCAGCCTGGACTACATGAGACCTTGGTTTCAAAACAAAAAGTAACAAGCGCTTAGAGTCAATTTTGTTTCCTACTTTTCAAAAAGTGTATCGTTGTTGTGGGGGGTGAGGAAGAAGGGGGGCGAGCACATATGAGCACACCTGCCTCAGCACAGGCGTGGGGTTCACAACTCATCTGACTCAGCTCCAGGCACTTCTGGGCCTCCATGGGCACCCGCACACACGTGAACAAACATACACACAACTGGGCCTTTTATCCCAGCATTCAGGAGGCAGGGGCAGGAAGATTTCTGTGAGTTCAAGGTCAGCCTGGTCTCAGGCTCCTAGCCTTAAGCTAGCCAGAATTAAATGGTGATACCCTGTCTCAAAATAATAATAATAATAATAATGTCTTAATGGAGTCACCCTACAACAGAGAACAATACCACAATTAGATACTATATGTAGCCTAACAAATAAAAGCCCCATTACCAGGAACGGTTACCTCTTTGTGAGCTGTTGTTGGCCAACGGGATCCCATGGAGCTTGAAGAATTACCACCTACTGCCAATACTCCCGGTTGCCCTCCATAAACTCGATGGTAAGACCCTACTGCTAAAGACACTTCATATCTGAGCTGCAGAACACAGAGGAATTGAGGCTCTCACCTGGAAACTTCAGTCCTGCTGGCTGCTTTCACGGTGCTAGAGAAAGGGAATCCATTGTCTCGCTCCGCTGT
This sequence comes from Cricetiscus sungorus, assembly GCA_030556225.1. NCBI lineage: Eukaryota > Metazoa > Chordata > Mammalia > Rodentia > Cricetidae > Cricetiscus > Cricetiscus sungorus. The sequence continues at coordinate 1,831,106 of JANBXA010000588.1, forward strand.
GAACCCTGTGAGCCAGACTGGCCTGACAAGATGTACCCAGGGGTGTAGTCATGGCATGAACGCTATTAGAGCAATTAACCAGTGTCTGACTGGATTTAAGGGCTGCTCCACGAGATGGAATCCCGTATACATAGGGCCAGAGCACTGATTGCTATACCCACTGATCAGCACATCTCTCGACCCTTGTCAGAGAAGCTTCTTTTTGCATCAGATGGGAATTAACACAGAGATTCCCAACTAGTGCTTGGCCCTAAGTGGGGAAGTAGATACCATACCCTTTCCCTGAGTCTCAGGAATCGCTGAGGAAGAGGCAGGTGGATCTCTGAGCAAGACCAGCCTGGTCTACAGAGTGAGTTCCAGGACAGCCAGGGCTACACAGAGAGACCCTGTCTAAACAAACAAACACACGAACAAATCTTAGAGGTGATGGGTGACTTACAGGAGATGGCATGTTCCGGATACATATGAACCCACGGTGACTGAGGACAGCACACACAAGACCTGTGTAAGCGCAAATCTCCTAAAGATTCCAGCATGGAGGAGAGGAGCGCGGAGCCCCACCCCGGCTGAGGAGCTCTTGGAATTTGATGGCTGCTGGGAGAGGGTCAGTTCTCTTTAGTGATGTGACTCCCTGCTCAGTACGCAATACCCCAGGGCAGGTCCCACTCCTGGGAGCTGTTGGACAAGGAAACTTGAAGGAAAAAAGGAGACAATTCCGAGTTGGGTGGGGAGGGAGGGGGAGGAGAGAAGTAGTAGGGAGGGTGAACGTAATCAATAAGGTGTATGAGATTCCCAAAGAGTTAAACATGTTCTTAAAGTAAAAAGTTAACCGGCATTAATGGGAAACTAGCAGAGGGACAGGGCTGGTCCCCTCTATCGGAAAACTAACCCTCTTCATGAGACAAGCAGAGTGTGTTACCGTGTGACTTACAAACTGTCATAAGGTGGAGGTGCTTTTATATTCCTGCTTTAAAAAGCAAATCGGTAGCAAAATCTACCAGCAACACAAAACTGGGCCGTGCCACTTCCCACACGACTTCCCCACTAATCACTGTTAGTCACAGACGCTTCAGCATCTGGAAGAGCCTGGGCCATTTCACACATTGAAACTAGAGCGGCCCTGAGGCCGCATGAGGGTCTGCAACCTGTACACTCTTGCAGAAAAGGCTCTGAGGCCTAGAGGCACAGCCAGGCTTCCGGTACAGCACCAGTATTAAGTACAGGCCTACGACCAGATTCCCTGTTGTGACTTACGTAAGGCAGCCAGGGCTCCTGTGCTTCTGAAGACACAGTTCCCTTCCTGGAAGACTGAGCAGATGAAACGCAGAGTTAGGAAGCACCACCCAACACAGAGGGCCATCAGGGTTGTGCCTCTGAGATTGCTGTTTTACTTATTGGTTTGTTTTTCATTGTTTTGAGACAGGGTTTCTCTGTGTAGCCCTGGCTGTCCTGGAACTCACTCTGTAGACCAGGCTGGCCTCAAACTCACAGAGATCCACCTGCCTGGGACCCTCAAAGGTCAGAAGAGAGCTTCAGATGCCCTGCAGTCAGAGTTAGAGATGGTTTTGAGTGATGACCTGGAAGCTGGGAACCGAACCTGGGTCCTCTGGAAGAGCAGTCAGTGCTCTAACCACTGAACTACCTCCAGCTCCCATTTGAGACTTTCTAAGGCAACTACACAATCTAAATATTAAAAAAAAAAAAGTTGAGATTTATCCAGGAAGTGTTCTGTAAGGAAATCATTATACAGCATGAGACAGCCTTTATGTTATAGAGTTATAAAAGTCCCCAGGCTGGTGGCACATGCCTACAACCCAAGCATTCTGGAGACAGGTGACAGGAAAGACATAAGGTGGAGGCAGTCTGGGCTACATATTAAGCTGGAAGCCCTCCAGAGCTATGCAGAAAGACTGTGTCAAAAGGCTAGTGCTTCAGTCTGGGGAGAGGATGACCTGGCAGGCACTGTGTTTTGCCACTGGATGCAGTGGTATGAATCTGTGATTCATCACTCCTACAGCAAGATGGGAGACAGAACATGAAAGTCAGCGGGGGTGGGGGTGGGGTGGGGGGTATGGCCTGTGCAACAATAAAAAGACCATCTTTTGGAAAAAAACAGAAACAAAAAACTCTGTAGACCCGGCTGGTCTCGAACTCACAGAGATCCGCCTGCCTCTGCCTCTGAGTTGTAGGACTAAAGCATGCGCCACCACTGCCTGGCTAAAAGTGTAGCATCTCTTATCATGCTACTCAGGGCATTTACCAGGGTCAGGTTGAACTACTGGGTAGGAATAAGCACAGGCCAGCGGATAGGCTTCTGAGACCAACCTCATGCACGCCTTTCCGCTGCTGGAACTCTCTCCTGTTAATCCTGGAGCATCGCTCTCAGGGGACCAGCCCCCAGGGGCAGACGAGGAGACTAATGTGTACCCCTGTCCATCAGTCCCTGGGGCTGCCTCTCTGCTGACAGAGCCAGCCAGGCCTTGCTCTGAAGAAGAGGGCTGTTTGCTTCCGCTCCTGTATTCCTCCTCTTACGTAACTGTGACAATACCCGAGACAAACAAGTTTGGTGAGAAAAGGTTTATTCTGGTTCAGGCTCTCGGAGGGCTCACACATGGGGGAGGCCATGGCCTGCAGAGAAGTATGGCCATGGAGACCGGAAGCGAACAGTGAGACAGAGCAGAGCGACTGTCAGACTCAAGCCACCTCCAAGGATCTGCCCTAAGTGACCACTTCCTGCCCCGTCCCAAAGTTTCCAGAACCTCCCAAAATAGTGCCAGCAGCGGGGATCCAGGATCTGCTCACTGAGGAGGTCAGATCCTGAGACCAAGGCCGTGAGCAAGGCCTTCCCACTAGCCTCGGTCCTCTGTGAAAGGGGCAGTTTCTAAGTTTAGTGCCTAGCATCACCAAAAAGGTCCAACCCAGAGGAGAGAGGCCACCTGCCAGCCTTGGTAACAGATTAGCTTAGACTTCTGGCCTGGCTCATGTGAAACTTCTCTTCAAAGACAGCAACAGCCCTCGGTCCAGTGAGATAGCTGCTAAAGGTTCTCACCACAACCCGCCAGCTTGTGCTCAGTCTATGGGACCAACGTGGCAGAAGAAGACAGCAACTCCTGAAAGCTGTCGTTTGGTTTTACACACACACACACACACACACACACACACACACACACACACACACACACACACTCACTCACACACACACACACACACCTGAACACACACATACACACACACCTGAACACACACACACACCGAACACACACATACACACACACTCACACACACACACATACACACACACTCACACACACACTCACACACACCTGAACACACACACACACTCACACACCTGAACACACACACCTGAACACACACACACACTCATCACACACACACACACCTGAACACACACACACACTCACACACACACACACACTCATCACACACACACACCTGAACACACACACACACCTGAACACACACATACACACTCATCACACACACACACACACACACACTCACACACACACTCACACACACACACCTGAACACACACACACACACTCACACACCTGAACACACACACCTGAACACACACACACACTCATCACACACACACACACCTGAACACACACACACACTCACACACACACACACACTCACACACACACACACCTGAACACACACACACACTCACACACACACACACACACACTCACACACACACACACACTCACACACACACACACCTGAACACACATACACACTCACACACACACACACCTGAACACACACACACACCTGAACACACACATACACACTCATCACACACACACACACACACACTCACACACACACTCACACACACACACCTGAACACACACACACACACTCACACACCTAAACACACACACCTGAACACACACACACACTCATCACACACACACACACCTGAACACACACACACACTCACACACACACACACTCACACACACACACACCTGAACACACACACACACTCACACACACACACACCACACACACACACACCTGAACACACACACACACTCACACACACACACACACACACTCACACACACACACACACACACTCACACACACACAACCTGAACACACACATACACACATTCACACACATACACACTCATCACACAGACACACCACACACTCACACACAGTAATAGCTGGAAAGAGGAAAGAGGAGCCGGTAGCTTTGGCTTAACCTGGGGGCTGAGGCAATGAGTCTCACGACGCTATCATCTGATGCTGAGTCCTGCGCTTGTAGTTACTGCCAGCAGATGAGGACCCGACAATGCTGCCATCTGCACGAGGCCAGCAGCTTCCCCAGAGGCAGCGGCCGGTGTGATACTGGGCAAGTGGCAGAGCCCCTGGCCTCAGCTGCAGGGAGCCAGAGAGTTTCCAAAGGCCTCCAGTTCCAATGCTACCGCCCCTGGCTGAAGCGTGCTTTAGTTTCTCGCCCCTGAAACGCAGCCTGGGACCAATGCCATCCTCATACAATGTATACACTTGATGAGTTACTGAGCCACCAGCTGAGGGGCAGAGCCCATCTGTTCAACAATGGCAATGTCCCTGTTTCAGGGTGACAACTGTGGGACAAATCATCAGAGCACTGATGTCATGGGGTCTGCACAGGTTTAGGAAGGCCCGTCAGTAGCAGCACAAAGGTAACATTAGCTTCTTGCTGCTGACAGGCTTCCAGAGGCATCAACACAGAGGCGGAAAGAAAAAGGTCTCACAGGTCCAGGCCACTTGGCCCCGATGCCTTTGGGCTGCTAGACAAGTGTCACCTCATGTCAAGAAGCAGGTGGCACAGGCGGCTGCTTCCCTTGCGGCAGCCAAGGAGCAGAGAGATTAAGAAGGGCTGGCCTCCCCTGCCCCTGGAGGAGGACCTGTCCTACCACAGTGGCGGGCGCCTGGGAACCAAGTTCAGCATGTGAGCCTGCGGGAGACGCCACGTCAGGCCAGGCTCACCACACAGGCCCCCTCTTCCCAGGGGGACTGACAGTAGCTGCCTGCCAGGCAGGGTCTTTGGGAGCTGAGGGCTCAGCTCCCTTTCAATGATGACGTCACTCTGTGACCATCAGTCTGCCACATGGAGATGACGCTTCTGCTTATGTCTGACTTTACCATGTCGGGGGCTTGGATCCCAGGCTCACACCACCACAGCCAGCTGAGGGCCACTCCCAGCTTGCACTGATCTAATTGTTTCAGTGAAACTTTATTCATATTTTGACACAGCTGTATTCTGGACTGGTATAATTCAAGTCCCAGGCAATAAGCATACAGTGTCTGTGAGAACAATCCGGCTGGGAAGCAGCCAGGAAAGGCCCGAACACAGCCCACATACCATGCGCGTGTGCTCGCTTCAGCCTGCACGGCCCCCATAAACGGAAGCTGGGTGCTGGCAGGTCAGGCCCAGCTGGGCTCCTAACTGCTTATCTTCTTTTGCTTCTGTCTCAGCTTGCTCCACATCCTCTCCAGGGCCACTTTCCCCATGAAGAACGTGATGGCAAAATTACGCTTGTACCAGTCTCTACAGAGAAAGAGAAGCACGCAGTCAATGGGGACAAGCTCTGGCCAAACCGCAGCTCCCCTGGACATGTGTCTCCTGACTCCCTACCTCCACCCCAGCCGCCACTCACATCCACAGCCAGGTAGTTCTCCTTCTATGGAGGGCTCTAATCTTGCTCTGGCCTTGACTAAAAGATTCATAAGATCCTCTCTGAATCCAGGAACAGTCTAGACAGACACTGTGGAGAGATCAGTAACCAGGGAACACGCATAGCCTGGCAGGCTTCCTAGGGACGGGAGGGGTGTCCTGACTTGGTCTAATTTATATGCAGACACAGTGTTCCCCACTAGGAGGGTGACTGGCCATGAGCCCTAAATCCCTTTTCCTGGGCAACAGGTCTGTACCCTCACACAAAGCCTGGTGGAACCTGCACAAGGAAAATGCTGCCTACAAGTCATTCACTGGATGTCATTCACTGGCGGCAATTTCAAGCCTAAAGGTGAAGTCTGGAGAGCTGGGTGGGCACAGGAAAGGCGCATCTTAGCCCTGGTGCAAGCCTCTGGACCCCCAAAGCCACTGACCAGTCGTTGCCGGCTCCTGAGCTACTGAGCCACTTCTGCTGGGCCTGGGTGCCCTGGGCTCTCAGATCTCAATACACAAGGAAAGAGGAGCCAGAGCCCTGGGAGTGACAGCACAGGTCCCACCTGTAAGCTCCCACGCTCTGTCTACATGAGAACTTCACCACTCACCAGCTGAGGCAGTGCCCACTGACAAGCAGTGCCCCGAGTGAAGAGGAAAAGCCTGGAGAGCGAGAGGGCGCTGCACCAGGCCTCAGGCCAAGGACAGCCACTGTCTCATGATGTAGATGACCTGACCCGGCCAGCTAGGTGAAAAGCCTCCTGCCTCTGTGTGGAGCAGCCTCCAAGGACAGCCACACTGTCTCATCTCTGGAGAGCAGCTGTGCACACAGAGCCCGTAGGGGGCAGCCGGGCTCCGTGTGAACAGGCTCCTGTGGCTGAGAAACTAACAGACAGGGACACTGATGCTCATCAGCCTTCACTGTCACCCATGTTCTCTGAGCCACTCTGGCCACACTTAGTCCTGTCATTGCTGTTATTTTAAAACAAATCTCAAGCTGCATCTTAACTTTCACCAGATATAACAAAAGGCTAAGATGATTATTTAAAAAGCAGATTTATCAGGCCGAGCATGGTGGCCCACTGATGTGGGATGTCCTTCTGTATGCTGTGAATATGTGTTGCTTTTATTGGTTGATAAATAAACCTGATTTGGCCAATGGCCAAGCAGAATATAGCTGGGTGAGAAATCCAAACAGAGTCACAGAGAAACAGAAGGCAAAGAAGGCAGAGTCAGGAAGATGACACGTAGCTACCAAAGGAGTGACATGCCAGAACATTACCAGTAAGTCACGGGTATATGGTGATATACAGGTGAGTAAAAATGGGTTAATTATATGTAAAGCTAGTAAGTAATAGGCCTGAGCCATTGGCCACACAATTAAGCCTCCGAGTGATTATTTTATAAGAGGTTAAGGGACTGGGTAGAAGAAATAGACGCTTCAATTTACAGCCTGCACCTTTAATCTCAACCCTTGGGAACTGGAGCCAGGCAGACTCTCTGTGAGTTCGAGGCTAGCATGGTCTACACAGTGGGCGAGACCCTTTCTCAAAACATAAAATCAACCAACCAAACAATAACAGTAACAAAAGAGCCAAACATGGCGACATCTGGCTGTAATTCTATCACTCCCAGGGCAGAGGCCTGGTCCACATAGCAAGTTTCAGACCAATCAGGCCTATATATGTAAGACCGTGCCTCAAATTAAACAAACAAACAAACGGGGAAAGTCACTAAATTGACAGGATAATCAACTAACTCATGGACAAAACCACCCCATCTCTAGATACCCTGTGCAGACATCTCAGGACTCTGGAACTCCCAGTATTTTGGGCTGAATGGACATCATCTGGTTTTTGTCTCAGATGTCTTCAGCGCCCCTCCCCATACACATGGAGCCTTACAGTCAGAAGAGATCCGTGAGCTTCTGTGAGAACCAGCAGACACGCGTGTGCACTGACACTGCTGTCCTCTGCACAGACTTTGGGGAGGTTGTCTGGCTCTGCCTTAGGCTGCATACCCTTGCTGGCCCCTGATTGGCTCTCCTGTGGTCTTTGGTCTCTGCTGACCTTGTTTCCATGCAGGCAATGTCCTGACCAACCCCATACCTCCAAGGAATGACACTTGCTGACCTAAGGGCCGGGGGCACCATGGGTGCTGTGCAAACAGAAGGCTGACAAGTTTAGCTAAAATGGAAAAAAGTGAAGATCACACTTTTGAAAACTAAGGTAAGAAAAGAAGCAAATGTGGACGTGTTAGCTTAACTTTCGGGAAGATGCAAAAACTTACCGGTTATAGCACATGTGCTTCTGAAAATTCTTACTCAGAAACTCCTTATAAAAGTCAGCCATTTCCTCTGCGTCCAGTGTTGCTCTTTGACCTGGAAGTAAATTACAACATAAGACTCAAGGAGAAGCTGCCTGTGATGGTGAATATTTATAACCCCAGACCACCAGAAGAAGTCAAAAGGTCAGAAGTTAGAGGCCAGCCTTGGTATAGGAGATCCTGTCTCAAAACTGCAGACACCAGGGGCCTGTGACACGGCTAAGAGGGTAAAGGCACTTGCTGCCACGTCTGAAGACCTGAGTTGAATCCCTGGGACCCAGAAGACAAAAGGAGAAAACGGACTCGGTAATTGTCCTCTGACCTCCACCTGCATGTGCACCGCCCCCAACACACACACACACACATGCAAAGTAAAAGGTTTCAAAGAGTCTATTTTTTAGTTATGTGTGCATGTCTATCTGTAGGTCTGTGCACAGTGGGCAGCAGAGCATCTGCCCTGGACTACAGTCGCAGGCAGCTGTGAGGCCCTTGACACAGGTGCTGGAAAGGAAACTGGACCCTGTACCGGAACAATGGGAATTCTTGAGCACTGAGCACCGAGCCACGGCCCCGCCACTCCTTTCTGCTCACTTTCTGTGTCCGTGTGCTCTGCAGGCGCCGTACATTTATTTGTGCATCACTTGCGTGCCTGTCTTGGGCCCCTGGAAGTAGTCACAGCCGGTTTAAGTCGCTATGTGGGCGCTGGGAACGGAACCCAGACCCATGAGAACAGCCAGTGCTCTTAACTGCTGAGTCATTTCCCCAACCTGGTTTCTGTTGATGGCGTTTGTTTTGTGTTAAAAAAGAAAAAGAAAAGGAAAATCAAGACTGGGGTGTGGCTCAGCTGGCAGAGCACCCAAAACCAGGGATGGCGGCAGGAGAACCGTAAGTCCAAGTCATTCTGGATCAAAACAAAACAGAACAGAATGCAGCCCAGCTGTGGTGACCCATGCCTTTAATTACCCTCAGGATGCAGAGGCGAGCAGATCTCTCTAAGTTCTGGGCCAACCTGGTCTATGAACTAGAGAAACTGTCTTGAAAAACCAGAAAAACAAAACGCCTGGAAGCATCTGGCAAAGGCTTCAGGGAGGTGTGATGCCATGCCTCCTGCGGAGAATGTGTCTGACACTGAAGGGGCGAGCACGGACGGACGGAAATGTACAGGGCTGTCACAGCCTGACAGAACCAAGTACACCCTCCTTGGGCCCCGGCCCTGCCTGGGCGGCGCTGTGCTGAGAACAACTCTCAAGACTGGCTCAGCTCCACAGCTGCATTTCTGTGCTCAACCACAGCCCTGGCCCATGAGGCAGGAGTGCAAAGTCTGCCATCTTCTGTGTCTCAGGTTACTGCAGGCAATGGTCTGTGTGCTGTGCATCCCTGCTAACGCACAGAGGAGATGCCAAGCCCTTGTGAGCTCAGCCGTGTTATCCACACACACAGCACTCTTCATACGTGCTTGTTTCTGGCTCAGCCTTCCTTCCTGCTGTCCCTGCCACCTAAAGCTCTCTTCTGAGAACACCCTACACACCCACACCCACACTCACACCCACACACCCACATTCCACACACCCACACTCCCACACACCCACACTCCCACACACCCACACTCCCACACACCCACACTCACACCCACACTCCCACACACCCACACTCACACCCACACACCCTACACACCCACACTCACACCCATACACCCTACACACCCACACTCCCACACCCACACTCACACCCACACACCCTTCACACCCACACACCCTACACTCCCACACACCCACACTCCCACTCCCACACTCACACCCACTCCCACACTCACACACCCACACACCCTACACACCCACACACCCACACCCCCACACACCCACACTCACACCCACACACCCACATTCCACACACCCACACCCACACTCCCACACACCCACACTCCACACTCCCACACCCACACAACCACACTCCCACACCCACACTCCCACACCCACACTCCCACACCCCCACACTCACACTCCCACACCCACACACACACACTCCCACACTCCCACACACCCACACACACACTCCCACATTCCACACACCCACACCCACACACCCACACACCCACACACTCCCACACACTCCCACTCCCACACACCCACACACACACACTCCCACATTCCACACACCCACACCCACACTCACACACCACACCCACACACCCACACTCACACACACCCACACTCCCACACCCACACACCCACACTCACACACACACACTCCCACACTCACACACACCCACACCCACACACACCCCGACAGGTGCCCACTCTCCTCCCTACACACACAAGAAGTACAGTGTGAATCCCTGAAGCCACCTGCATGTTGACCCTACACTTGGCTTGTCAGCTCCCACAGACAGAAACGAAGTTCTGCCCCACCCACCCACCCCTTGGCCAGTGGCCTGCCTGTGAAGATGGACACTACTCAAATCGAGTGTGTGTGTATGGCGGGGGGTACCTGCCACCCAAGAGCTAAGGGAGGCCAAAGGTTCAAGGGCTGGTGCGATAGCTGGTGTGGAAGGACAGGCCTGGGCAAAGGCAGGACCAGCCTGGAGGGCACTGGGACAAAGCCCCCTGCAGAGCTGCCTTCCATGGCAGTCTTAGCGGATCCTTAGCAAGGGAGTGCCCACTCCTCTGGCGGCATCTCTGGGGCCTTCATAGGGGCTGTCCAAACAGAAAAGCTGTTCCCTGCCAACAGCAGCACGAGGGACAGGCTCTCCCCTATTGGCTGTGTCCTCCCTTCCTTGTCTCGAGCGAGTCATCACCACTGCCCAGCCTTATGGGAGCGCCTCTGAGACTTGGCAGGAGTTAGAGAGCTGAGCGGGGGCTCTGGGTGGCCTTCTTGTCGCTGCACTCAGTGTAGACAGGGAAGGGGTGAACTGCAGGGTGGGGGCAGGCAGAGCTGCCCAAGGGGCTCGACAGGCCTAGGGTCACCCCACCCCAACACCTCAGGCCAATGAGCAGACAGCAAGAACCTGTCAACGCTCGCCAAGTCGTTCTTGCTCTTGTTTTAAACATAAAGCAAACTGGAGCAGAAAAAACAGGGTGAAGAGAGGGAACAGGAAGGGAGGAGGAAGGGAGCCATAATGCAGGGATGGAGCAGGAAAACAACTCATTACATCATTGCTGAAAATGCGTGCGTGCCTCACAAATGCCATCTGACAAAGTGGACGGGTCCCCATGGCTCCCTCCTTTCTGGATGCACAAACACTTGTGCAGTCAAAGAAAGGGCTGTCTGCTTCCTGCACTTGAAGTCAGCAGAGCCTGCAGAAAGAACACCCAGCCAGCAGTGGCCAGCAGCTCTACCTAGTCTGGAATCACGCGGCACCCAGACACCCCCACTTTGCAATGAAAGAAACCCTGTAAGGAACACTTGCTGAGCTCACGGTTTGCTCCGTGAGAACATCTCACAGATGGTTCACAGCTACGGCTTGCTTTCTTCTTTACACATCATAATGAGTGCAGCTAGATCCTTCTAGAAAAGGGCTAGGGACTTCAAGCTGCCACCAGCCACCAAAGCAACTCCAACAGAACTGAGGGGGCTTCCCTATGGGTCAGACAGCACAGGCACTGAGGGGGCTTCCCTATGGGTCAGACAGCACAGACTGCCCCTTGCTGCCTGAACTGCACTGTTTGCTATAGCAGCTTTGTTTCCACACTGTCACGTGTCCATGGGTGTCTTTGTAAGGCTAATTGGTTGCAGTCTGTTTAAAAGTCCCAACGGCCCATGTCATCTTGGCCACAAACACCGCCCGTCTGCCGTTCATGTGTTTCCTGGACACTGACCTCTTTGTCTGGCCACCCCTCTGGGCTCCCCCATCCCCGGTTCCCATGGCAGCAGCCAGGCTCACTCAACACAACCCCATCTCTGTCTGCTGACCCAAGGCCCAGCATGGCTGGAAGCTAGCCTGGGGGTCGGCATCACTGAACAAAGGAATAAACAGGGAGGCAGAGGGCCAGACTACACCAGGCAAGAGAAGGACAGGACAATGCAGGAGTGACAGCCCATGGCGAGGTCCCTGCTCCCCATGCCCCGGTCCCAACATCCACTGAGGCTGCTCAGCCAGCGCCTGCTGGAAGTTCCCCCACAGGAGCCCAGTTGTTCAGATGCTGTCAGCCCCATACTGTTCCTGTGTCCTAAGAGGCAGATGGCATTATCTTTAGGATGAATGGGAGGCCCCTGGGTCACTGTGTGTGCTTTCAAGGGGGACGGTGGGACCTAGGTCCAGCCATTTACAAAACTAGGTCTTTTTTTAATAGACAATTTATTTTTTATTTTATGTTTCCCAGTGTTTTGCCTGCATATGTGTCTGTGTGAGGGCATCAGGAAACCCTGGAACTGGAGTTACAAACGGTTGTGAGCTGTCATGTAGGTACCGGGAATTGAATCCAGGTCCTCTGAAAGAGCAGCCAGTGTTGTTAACCACTAAGCCTTCTCTCCAACCCCACGATTTTGTTGTGATGTTGTTTGTTTTTAAAACAGGGTTCCTCTGTGCAGCCCTGGATGTCCTGACTCTGTAGACCAGGCTGGCCTCGAACTCACAGAGATTTGCCTGTTCCTGTCTCAGGTGCTGGGATTAAAGGCGTGTGCCACCATCATCTGTCTCAGCCTGACTTTCTACCACTAGAAATGCTGGCTTTAACTCTGAAGTCTATCAATAACTGACACCCAATACTTTTTTAAAAAATTATGTGTATTCTAAGAGGAATAAATCTAAACTCTTTCTTTTACATCAAAAGCAACTTGTTTTTCCAATATAACTCCCCAGACAAACCTCCTCCGCCTTCAGCTCCCGGAGTGTTCAAAGAGCCCTGCATGTTAAGAATTTCTCAGCACACGTGTTCTCTCACCTAATGTGTCCCCTCCCCCATGTCACTCGTTGCTTAACCGAGACAGAACATGATGTTTTAATGTATGTCTACATTATGAAGTGGCTGTATTTAGCTAGCTGACAGGAATGTCCCCAGGGCTGTCACTGTGGTGAGGAACTCGACATCCATGCTCAGCAGTTCCCAAAAACACCTTCTTAACCACGTTGCCACCCAACAGAGACTGCATGTTTTCCACACGACTGGGTATGGCTGGAGCGGTGACTCTGCACTGTCCCTCTCCATAGACAGTCTGTCTTTTTTCTTTGCCAAAGTGATTATAAATGTTACTGAAGGCAGTCACTGAGATTGTCGTGTACGCAGGGGTCAAATCGACTCTCCTGTTAGACGAACGGCCACTGTCTACCGTAATACCACAGCATGACTGACCTGGTGCCACTATCTGGGTGCCTGCCCTCCACCTCCCTGTCTGGGTAGAACCTCAAGCGTACCCCTGCATGATCAGGGAAGCCCCATTCCTGTTTCTCTCTCCAAACCCCGCCCACTCCCAACAAAGGGAAGGCACCAAAATCCCCCTTCCCTGACGCAGCCAGCTGCCCAAGTTGCCGCCTCAAGCAGTCAGCTTTTGGCCGTACCCAGACTGTGGCAGACATGTCATCACCCCTTGCCTACAACCTGTATAATCTCCCTGCTTTAGCGTGTGACTTCTCTGGACTGCATCGCTGGGACTGGAGAATCTGCCCAGGAGTTGCTTTGCTCAACCAAATAAACCTGTTGGTATACTTTTCCAGTTCAGCTTGATCTAGCTTACTGCATCGGCAGAGAAACCTATTATGATGGGAGGAGTCGCAGAAAAGCTATTTATTCCCCTTCTTCAGACATTAGCACAAACTTACTAACCTGACTCTGTTCGCAGGCCCAAGCCTTTAGCTTGCAGTCTTGAGTAAATGAATTCTTCTTTTTCCTGAAAGGTGACCATCAAAACTCTCTTAGCCAGGTGAACTTGGGGAGTGGAGACAGGGGGATCAGGAAGTCAAGTTCATTCTCAGATACAAGATTGAGCCCATTATGCCTACGTGAGACCCTGTCTTAAAAAATCAAAATAAGAAAAAACAAAAAAAAAAACCTCAACAAACAACTCTTCTTAGCAGGAGTGGTGGTACATACATGCCTGTAACCCAGGAGGCTGAAGCACCATGGGCAACTTAACATGACTCCATCTCAAGGTAAAATTAAAACGGGCTGGAATTGGAGCTCACTAGTAGAGCACCTGCCTACTGCAAAGTCCACAGTACCAAAAAGCAAAGGAGAGAGAGAATGGTCTTCTCTAGCTTCCTACTCCTCTCAGCTAGAACAGAATGCCAAGACATCTGTAGATTTCCTGAGAATATCACACCTCAAAGCCGCTTTTTAAAAGATTTAAGAGTGTCTACATGTATGTCTGTGCACAGCATGTGTGCACAGTGCCTGAGGCCAAGAGGGCACTGTGTCCCTGGGACAAGAGTCGCAGCTGGTAGCAGACAGGTGGTGCACGCCTTTAGTGCCAGCAGCTCAGGAGGCAGGGCAGGTGCAGCTCTGTGAGTTCAAGGCCAGACTGGTCTACAAAGTGAGTTCCAGGACAGCCAGGGCTACAAAGAGAAACGCTGTCTCAAAAACATACAAACAAAAACAAAAGAATCTTGAACTCTGGCAAGTGACAACCTATGACAGTGGCTTCTCATAAACAGTAATCTTGAACTCTGGCAAGTGACAACCTATGACAGTGGCTTCTCATAAACAGGAATCTTGAACTCTGGCAAGTGACAACCTATGACAGTGGCTTCTCATAAACAGGAATCTTGAACTCTGGCAAGTGACAACCTATGACAGTGGCTTCTCATAAACAGGAGCACCATTCAGGACAGGAACTAGTCCTGGCCCCTTGTTGCTTCTTTTCCCAGAAAACCTCAAACTCTGTGACTTATGATGGCCAAGGTGTCTTCCATGCAGTTGCACAATGGTTTAAAACAATCTTTTTTGATCTCCTAAAGAATTTTATTTATTTTGAGACAGGGTCTCACTATGTATCTCAGGCTATGAAGACCAGGCTGGTCTTGAACTAGAGATCCTCTTGCCCTTGGCTCCCAAATTCTGGGATTAAAGGAATGCATCACAACACCAGGCTGCTAAGGACACTATTAAGGAAGACAAACCATTCTAAATATTCCCACAAACCCCAAACAGAACAATGAAAATGCTGAAGATTTAGCGCCCCCAAGTGGCCGAGTGACTGCTCACCAATCTGAACCCCACGCTTACCTTATTAAAAGTCAAATTCTGGTTGGCCCAGAACTGCTGGTTCCATTCTTGTGTGTCTTGTCTCAGTTCTCTAAGCCTTTGTTCCAAGGGGGACTCGTTCTCAGGGATATGAAAATGAATTGGACGAAGGTTTGAGCATTTATCTGGGGGTCCTATCCAATCATGGCAAGACTGTCTTGGAGGGCAGAATCTTGAGACCTTCAATGAAATGCATGGAATTAACATGGCAACTAAACCCAACCCTGGTGTTAGAAAAATTAACAATTTGTATTTATTCAAGGCCCTCATCAGCTTATTCTGCGAAAGACTATAATGTATCCAATCACTTTCCTAATTTTGTTTGGTTTTCCTTTTTGGTTTGGTCAGACAGGATGAATTATGACATCAGCTTCTCAAGTGTTGGTGTAACTAGCAGACACTAACACACCTGCTTAATAAATATTAACATCATTATACTATTCACCAAATGATACTGAAACAGTTCTACACCTTGACAGAGGGGGAAGCCAGGCCTAGTGGGCAGGCCTGTAACTCCAGCTAGAAAGCAGAAGCAGGATTATAGTTTGAAGCCAGCATAGAAAATTTAGTAAACCTTATCTCAAAATTACAAGTGTAAAAAAACAGGATCAAGACTATATGTAGTTCAGTGGTAACAGTGTATGCCTATAACAGTGTAGGCTCAGGGTTCTATCCCCAGGACAGCTTAAAAAAAAAAAAAAATGCATGTGTGTGCAATACTACTGAGGCTATGTGATGGTGGCACACGCCTTTAATCTCAGTATTCAGGAGGCAGAGGCAGGCAGATTTCTGAGTTATAGGCCAGCCAGGTCTACAGAGTGAATTCCAGGACAGCCATGGCTACACAGAGAAACCCTGTCTCAAAAAACCAAACCAAAGCAAACAATAAAAACAGGTAACGAAAAGAAAATCTTTTAAGGCTGGGTGTGGAACACACATCCCTTAAGCACTCAGGAGGCAGAAGCAGGTAGATATGTGAATCTGATTTTCATAGTGAGTTCCAGATTATTCAGGGTTATATAGTGAGACCCTGCCAAAAAACTAAATGGCAGCTGGAGACGGCTCAGTGATTAAAAGTACTCGCTGCTCTTTCAGATGAGCCAGCAATTTCATTCTGTGGTTCATCATCCGAAACTCCAGCTCCAAGGGAGCCAGATACCCTCTTCAGGCCTCGGCAGACATGCACACACTTATTCTCTAATAGGTTTTCTGCCACCACCACCCCCAACCAAATAAGTTTCTTCACGGTGTAGTATGCCAGATCAAGCCAGCTGAGTAAGTACAGCAACAGGCACACTGAGCAAAGCAACTCGGGCAGGTTCTCCAATCCCAGAGACGGGGGCCAGAGAAGCCAAGCACCTGAGCTAAGGTAGGGAGATTTCATAGGCTGTAGGCAAGGGGTGGTAACGCGTTCACCACAGCTGGGTTTGTGCCCAAGTGTGGTCAAAAGCTAAGCATTTAGATGGGGACTTGGGCAGCTGGCAACTTCAGGAAGCTGCAATAGCCACCAGAGTACAGAAATGGGCTTTTGGTGTCTTTGTTCAGAGACTCTCTGAGTGGGTGAGGTTTGGGGAGAGAGAGAGAGAGAGAAAAAGAGAGAGAGAGAGATGGAACTTCCCAAACTGTGCAGGGGGGAGCCAGAGGCTCCAACCAAACATTTATATACACATAAAACATGAAAATAAATCCTTCAAATTATTTTCTAAAAATCAGTATTTTAATTATATGATTGTAATTAGGTGTAATTTATATTTACCATAGTATCAATCGTTCTTTATTTTTAATTTATGGGTATTGTTGTTTTGCCTGCCTGTTTATCTGTGCAATGGTGTTGGATCCCCTGGAACTGGAGTTACAGAGAGGTGTGAGCTGCCATGTGGGTGCTGGGAACTGAACCCTTGTCCTCTGAAAGAGCAGTCAGTGCTCTTAACCACTGAGCCCTCTCCCCAGCCTGAGCCTGACTCACTTTCACAGCTAAGTCAGCAGTGTTTTACACAGGAGCCACACTCCAGCCCTCTGAAGCTTTTCCTATTTATTTACTTACTCATTTTTGTGATTGTAAAGACGGAAACCAGACCTCTTGCAAGTGCTTTGCTACATATTTTTGATAAGGAAAAAAAGAATGGTCTGGGAACTGGGCGTAGCGCATGTGCCTGTGATCCCAGCTCACGGGAGTGAGGTAAAAGCCTACTTGCCCCTCCCAGGAGGCACCATCACCATGGCACCAGTGTGTCCACACTGCCGCCACACCACGCTACTCCAGACCACAGCCAAAGCAACCTCTCCTAAACGCTTTCTTTGAAAACGCTGCAGCGAGGCTGGAAATGGCCCAGTGGTTAAGCAAGGTGCTCCTACACAAAACCAAGTTCAGTCCCCGTCTCGGGACGGATCTGACACCTCTGGCCTCTGTGGGTACATGCCCACACCAGCACACACACACCACCTAATCCAAAATAAAAACATCCTAATTTTTTAAGTTTATTTATGTGTACAGTGTTTTAACAGCATATGCCCAGTACCTATGGAGCTCAGAAGAGTGTCAGAACTCTGGAAATGGAGTTATAGAGGGTTGTGAGCAGCTATGTTGGTGCTGAGAATTGAACCTGGGTCCTCGGTAAGAGCAGTTGGTGCTCTCAACTACTGAGCTACCTCGCTAACCATATTAAATATTTTTCTTTATTATTTGTTTTTATGGTGCTGGTATCAAACTCTGGACCCTACCCATTCAAAGTATGCACTCTTCCATTGAACCAGAGTCCCAGCCCTCGGTGGCTTACCTTTGTGCATGTGTGTGCTTGTTATGGTGGCCATGTACCGCTGGAGGTGTGAGCACCATGCCTATGCCACTGGGCCATCATTGCCCCCACCCAGGGTAACATATAGACCACTCCATCACAGATGGCGATTCTGGACGAGGTAGCATCAACATGGGCAGAAACTCTGAGCAGCATTCAGAAGGCTATGTCAGGGATCACTTTCCACATCTCTATTATTTGAAATAGGGCTTCTCACTAGCTCTGAAATGCATCAAATGGGCTAAGCTGGCTGGCCAGTCAACAAGCTCATGGATCTGCCGGTCTCCACGCCAGACCCACCACCAGGATTGAAGCACACTGGGTTTTCTTTCACATGGTGCTAAGGACCCAGTCTTCCTGCATGTATGGCACACACCCGACCACTGAGCCATCTCTCTAGCAATCCAAAGACTTGTTGTCCCCTTTCTTCATATGTTGGTGTGTGTGGTATGTGTACATGTGGATACATGTGTGCACTGTGCCAGAGGTAGCCCCTTGTTGCTGTTCACCTTGTGGACTGAAGCAGGGTCTCTGGCTGCCCCGCTTACTCCAGGAACTGTGCCTGCTTCCCACACGCTGGGATGGCTGACGGGCAGTCATACTCATTCTCAGGCTCCCGCAGGAAGCACTGCACCACGGAGCCCTGCGCCCAAGCCAGGCTGACTTACGTCGACCACCCGCCACACTTGGCAATTGTGGATGTTCAGAAGCCCTAAGTGAGCCAGCCGGAAGCGGACCGTGCTCTTCACATGTCAGATTCTTGGGACCCCGAGGGTCCAGCTCTGGAGTTTCTGAAGGTCTGCCCGCAAAAGCCCAAAAGCTGGGATTGCAGGCAAGTAGACAGGCCTGGGGTCCTGAGCGCCAACTTCTCAGGAGGGTGAAGGCGCAGAGGCAGGCAGGTCAGTGCTGGTGGGAGCAGTGGAAAGCTAAGCTTGGCCAGAGCAGACAGCAAATGCAAGGAACTGGTGAAGTGCTACACAACCACCGCTGAAGGCTGCTGGGCGCTTCAGAGCCCAGCGCAGCCCACGCACTATAACCCACGCGCCCTCTAGCCCACGCACTATAACCCACGCGCCCTCTAGCCCACGCATCCTAGGCCACAAGCCCTCTAGCCCACGCATCCTAGGCCACGCGCCCTCTAGCCCACGCATCCTAGGCCACAAGCCCTCTAGCCCACGCATCCTACTGGCCACGCGCCCTATAGCCCATGTACCACTACCTGGTCGCATCTTGCACTTCCTGCTTATAGCTTCAAACCCCTAAAAGGAGCATTTTCACTGGGTAGAAACACGTTCTCTTCTTACAGACTTCGTCCGCATCAGGAAAATGTTGAAAGAGCCACCCCTTCTGCACCTTTAGTCCCAGTACTCAAGTGGTAGAGGCAAGAATTCCAGGCCAGCACAATCTACATAGCTAGTTCCAGGCCAGCTGAGGATATACAATGAGACAATGCCTGGTTGGCCCCAGAAAGCACTCTTTTCCTAACTGCCATGTACAGCACAGCACAGCGAGCCCAGGGGTGGCCAGCAGAGCAGGGGTTTCTTCAGATGGGTCTCCTGGTGTCAGGCCACCTGCTCCCACAGATGAACCTGTGTAAGAAAAGTTCCAGTCGCCCTGCTTTGCATAATAATCTGAAAGGAAAGATATTTATCTTTGACCTCATGGGTTAATGCCTTTGCTTTTGCTACATGAAAAATACTTTGTGTCTTTGTTCACCAAGCAGATGCTATTAGGAAAGAAAGAAAGAGGCTTGGGGGAGGGAATAAACCCTTTTGTAAAAAAAAAAAGCCTCCCTTTGTAGAGTGAATAATTACTGTAATTTAAGTTCTTATAGTGTAAGAACATAATGCCTGGCTTCCCGAAATGTGGACAGGAGGGCTGTGCGTGGGAAGGAAGGCTCCTTGTGAGCCATGTAACCTGCAGGGAATCAGACAAGAATCCTACATTTTCAAGAGGCAGCCAGCCTGCCAGTCCTACTGTTCCCCAGCTCCCTTCTTCCAGGCTGCACAGCCCAAAGCCACAGTGGGAGATGGACCACGGGGAGTGTGCACTTGCCAGAGGCTTCCTGCTTACAAGTTTCTTTAGAGGCGAGCTCAAAGCCTTCCCTGGGTTAGGATCCCTAGCTCCCTACTGCATGAAGACAGGTGCTACATAAACCAGCAAACAAAATTCAGCCAACACAAAGACTATCCCAGCAGGTACACAAAACTTTAATACTAGAAAAAGCAACAGTTACAGAATCTCCTGCTTTCTTGAATGTCTTCTGCAAGGGAAAACATACATTAGGACCATAGCGGGAGTCTCCTCTCTCCAGTCCTCCCAGGTTGACGGCTTTGGCTTTATCATCTTTGTCTTTCCTACATCTCAAGTCCAAAGTCTACCTCCCGGGTGGGCACTGTACTGCTGTGTGTCTTCTTAGGGTTACCATGGCTGTGGGAAAACACCATGGACAAAATCAATCTGGATTTAATTCCCTAACAGTTCCATATAAAAGTTCATTATCTGATGGGAGATGTCATTCTGTAAATATGTGTCTCTTATTGGTTAATAAATGAAACACTGTTGACCAATAGGAAGGCAAGATAGGTGGGACTAGGAGACAAGAAGGATTCTGGGAGATGTAGAAGAGGAGATTCAAGATGGAGACTAGAGAGAAGAGGTCAGGATCCTCTCTCCAATAAGATAAGACCACATGGAAACACTTAAGATTGATAGAAATAGGTTAATATTTAAGACAGAGCTAGCCAATAAGAAACACTAGTAACAGGCTAACAGCTTTATATCTAATACAGCTTCTCTGTGTGTTATTTGGGGCTGACCAGACTCTGGGACCAGGTTGGTGGGAAAACCTCTTGTAACAATTATCAACAGTGAGGGCAGAAACCAGGATCCTAGAGGCAGGAGCTGATGCAGAGGCCACAGAGAGAGCTGCTTACTGGCTTCCTCTCCATGGCTTGCTCAGTCTGCACCCAAGACCACCAGCCCAGGAATGGCCCCACCTACAATGGGCTGGGCCCTCCCCCATCAATCACTAATTAAAAAAATGCCTACAAACTTGCCTACAGCCTGATCTTATGGAGGCGTTTTCTTAATTGAGATTCCCTCCTGTCATTTGACTGAGCTTGTATCAAGTTGACATAAAACTATCCAGCACACTGCCTAGGGATCTTATCGGTGGCTTTTTCAACTCCCAATTCCTCTTAAAAGTTTACAGTACTAGCCAGGCATTGGTGGCGCATACCTTTGATCCCAGCACTCAAGAAGAGGCAACTGGATCTCTTTGAGTTCAAGGCCACTGTGGTCTACAGAGCTAGTTCCAGGACAGCTAAGGCTGTTACACAGAGAAACCCTGCCTCGAAAAAAAACACACACACACACAAAGTTTACAGTACCCTGAAGGTAAGCTCCTCAAGAGGCCCAGTCTCAAGCTACAGACTTAGTAAATTCCTTATGCATTCTCTAGAGGGGTAAGTGGACACTACAGTAACGTAGTAAGGAATCCACATTTGGGGGGCAGGGTCAGCCTGTTTTCCTTCACGGCCACCTCCAAACACTGAGACGCGCAAATTACCCTGCCTGCACAGTCACCTGTGTGTGTGTTAGGGACCCACACAGGAAATGACAGCCATTACTAGACACACAACTCCACTGATGCTTTAGCAACATACCACAGGGCGTGGTTTACAGAACTACAGAGGTGGCTTCATCAAGGGCCCAGTCTGTGTCCCTGTGCAGCATTTCAAGTTGCAATTGCTACCTCTAAAAAAAATATCAAAACGACCTGTTCTTTGGAAAGTCAGGCCCCAAGGTCTGGAATGTCCTCCTAGTTGCAGAAAAGTTTAAACCACAACAAACAACCCCCAGAATAGGAAAGGCTCCTGCTCTCTCCTCTGTGTCCCCCTGGCTGTTCTGGCACTGGCTCTGTAGACCAGGTTGGCCTCTGCCTCCTGAGTGCTGGGATTAAAGGCGTGTGCCACCACTCACCAGCAACATTTCATGAAGTTAAAAGTGATCTTTTATTCTTGAAAAGGATTTCATATAGCCTCAGAATCCTATGTAGCTGAGGCTAGCTTTGAACTGTATCTCCCACTTTAGCTTACTCAGTGATAAGATTATGGGCATGAGCCACTATGCTTGTCTGACTAACATTTTTGAGGAATGCCACAGCAGTATTGGCATATCATGTCAGGAGGCCACGGTTCCAGTAGTGGACAAAAGGCCTGTCCAGTACACAATTATTTTTTTTTTCATTTGTAAATGATGAAATGTCGACGGTGTTGGCGGTGCACACCTTTGATCCCACACTCAGGAGGCAGAGGCAGGTGGATCTATGTGAGTCTAGCCTGCTCTACAGATCCAGTTCCAGCACAGGCTCCAAAGCTACAGAGAAACCCTGTCTTGAACCCCAGCCCTCCAAAAAAAAGTCCTATATCTCACTAAACTGTTACCCTTGGGCTGGAGAAGTGGCTTGGTGATGAAGAGTACTTAGCTGTTCTTCCAGAAGACCCAAGTTCAATTCCCAGCACCAGCATGGGGGCTCAGGTAGTTTGAATGTAATTGTCGCCCATAATCTCATAGGGAGTGGCAATACTGGGAGATGTGGCTTTGCTGGAGGAAGTGTGTCACTGTGGAGGCGGGCTTTGAGGTCTCATATATGGATGTACCTATACGAATACAATATATATATATATGCATATATATATATACACATACATACATACATACACACACACACACACACACACACACACACACAATATACATGTAATGTCCAAGTCACACCCAGTATCTGAGTCCACTTCCTGTTGCCTGCACAAGATGAGGACCTCTCAGCTACGTCTGTAGTACCGTGTCTGCCTGCATGCCACCAGGTCCCACCATGATGGTAATAGACTAAACCTCTGAATTGTAAGCCACCTATTACATGTCTCCCTTTATAAGAGTTGCCATGGTCACGGGTTCTCTTCACAGCAATAGAGACCATAAATATAGACAGGCTGACTGTCATCTTGAGCTCCAGTTCCAGAGGATGCAACACATTTTCCAGCCTCTGCAAACTCCAAATGCACAGACATACACACAGTTAAAATACTTACACACATAAAACTATCTCCCAGCAGGGTGCGGTGTACACACCTTTTGAAATTTTTCTTTTGGGGCAGTGGTGGCGCCCACCTTTAATCTTAGCACTCAGGAGGCAGAGACAGGTGAATCTCTGTGAGCTCGAGGCCACAAAGTGAGTTCCAGGACAGGCTCCAAAGCTACACTGAGAAATGCTGTCTGGAAAAAACAAACAAAAATGTGTGTTTATTTTTATTTTTTTCTTTCCTTTTCTGGGGAGTGGTGGTGGTGATTTCCATACAGGGTTTCTCTGTTAAACAGTCCTGGCTATCCTGGAACTCTGTAGATGGCCTCAAACTCACAGAGATCCACCTGCCTCTGCCTCTGCTTCCCAAGAGCTGGGATTAAAGGCGGCACCACCAGTGCCCCCACTTAAATTTTTTGGGGGGAGGGAGTAAAGATTTGTTTGTTTGTTTATTTATTTATTTATTTATTGTGTATACAGTATTCTGCCATTATGTATACAGTATATGCCTGAAGGCCAGAAGAGGGCACCAGGTCTCAGAACAGAAGGTTGTGAATTCAGGGCCTCTGGAAGAACAGATAGTGCACTTAGTCTCTGAGCCATCTTTCCAGACCTGTTTTTGATTTTTCAAGATAGGGTTTCTTTGTGTAGACCTTGCTCTGTAGACCCGGCTGGTCTCAAACTCAAGAGATCCACCTGCCTCTGCCTCCCTGATGCTGGGATTAAAGGCATGCCAACATGCCCAGATTTAATGTTACTTTTTAGACTTGCTATTTACAAAAGGATCTTTGCAAGGCAACAATGTATCTTACAATCATTTAATAGCTCAGAAACAAGTAGTAACACATAAATTGCCCTTAGGCAAAACTGTTTTCTTTTGTGCCACCTAATATTTATCGCAATTGAACACTTAGATCCTAAATGTAGTCAGTGTAGAATTTCAAGAGTTCTGGCTTGGAGTCAGCTCCTTTAGTCCCAGTCATCCCCACTGCTGTCTTCCAAAGGGTGAATAGCACAGGCTTGCCACTTGGACTACAAAAGGCTGAAATGATACCCTGAGGACCCAGACCCTGGGTAAGATTTACTTTTTGTTTTCTTTTGTTTGAGACATGGTCTCACTTGGTTGCCCTGGCTCCAAGTTGGAAGGAATGAGGGGTCTCCAGAAAGATGTCCTCTCAACTCCACAGCAAGCATTTCTCTCTCCCTCCCTCTCTCTCTCTCTGTCTGTGTGCCTCTGTCTCTGGCTGTCTGTCTGTCTGTGTCTCTCTGTCTGTCTGTCTGTCTGTCTGTCTGTCTGTCTCTCTCTGTCTCTCTCTCTCTGTCTCTCTGTCTCTCTCTCTCTCTCAAATGATTGTTAGGGAAAATTCTCATCCTGAGGAAGCTCTTGGCTGAGTTACATTTTTCCCTCCCAAAACATGTTTAGACACGTTTTGTTTTTTCTGCCCAAGGACTAAAATTCTGTTTTCTAGAGACAGAAGTGAAGGCTTGTTTGTTTCTTGTGCCAGGGAACTGAGCCAGAGGCCAGGAGCCCAGGCAACAAATCTTAACTGTAGACTAGACAGAACTTCAAAGCTGCAGTTATAATAAAAGTATGCTAAGAGACACAGCATAACAGAAATGAAAATTCACACAGCAGGCACATTTTGCAATTCTTAATTATCTCCCTTTTCCCCCCCTTTCCTTTCTTAATTATTGCTTAAACAAATCTCGCCAGTCTCTATCATTAACCTGATGGCAAATGAAGCCACGTACCCTGTTTAATGGTTTATCTGAAGCCTTAGTCAACATTTTCATCTGACTGACAGACTCAAGACCTAGGCCTCCCTTAAACTAAACATCCGCTCCCAAAGAAGAGCAACTGATTAAAAGCAAAAACAAAAACTGCTTCTTTCCTTTCTTGTTGTAAACACTGGATGTTTGACGTTACGTGCGTATTTACGAGAAGTCTACAACAGTAGGAGCCACCGCTTTAGGAGGAAAGCTAGTCTTCTTAACGAAGCGAAAGAGAAAATGCACATGTGAGGAGCTGAGCAGATACAAGCAGGTATTAACTTGTGGATAAGCACGATTCGCACTCTCCATAGCGGGGTCGCCGGTGGGGGATGCTCAGCGCCTGCCTCCCTCCGGTCCTCCCGTCCTCCCGTCCTGCCTCCCTGCCGCCCCGCCCGCCTGCGTCCCCGGACCGGACGTCCCGCTTACCGGGCTGGACGCAGCATCCCTGCGCTCGGTACCGCGTCCCCGGACCAGCCGACCAACGCCGCCGGGGAAGGAACGGCCGAGGGGCGGGCGAAGCGCTTTGCTTCCGGGCCGCAGAGCCGCCATGGCCCGGGCGCAGCGCACTGCGCGACGCACGGCAGACTCGCGACAGTGGAAAGGTCGGCTTTACGGCAGCGTCGCAAAGGCCGCGGCGACGCGCGGCGAGGCCGACCGAGCTCATCCCCGGGGCGGCGGCGGCGGGGTCGGCGGGGCGGGCCTGGCTCGGGGCGCGGCTGGGCCAGGTTCCCCGGGCTCGGAGCCGCGCGGCCGGCTGTGCGAGGGCCGCGACAGCGCTGCGGAAGTGGAAGCGGAGGTGGAGGAGCGCGATGGCGCGTGCGGCCCAGGTGAGCGCAGCGCGGCGCGGCGCGGCGCGGCGCGGGGGCGCGAGCTTCCTTCTTCCCGGCTCGGGCGCCGCGCAGCCCCCGCCGCCCCCGCCGCGCAGCCCCGCGCCCGCCCCGCGCCCATTGTGAGGTCAGGCGGCGGCGCGTCGGGCCCGGCCGAGACGCCCGGGAGCGGCCGCCGCGGCCAGTAGCTGCCGCCGCCTCCGCCGGCCCCTTCACCGGCCGCCCGGGTCAGACCTAGCCGGGAAGGGCGAGGGGGATGCCGCTGGGGGCCCCGCTCCGGTGCCGCTCCCCGTGACGGGCCGATCTCCCACCTCGCCGCCCTCCGCGGCAGCCAAGACCGCCGCCACCCACACCTCTCCGGGGTAAAGCGCTGCGAGGCGGGCCGGGCCTCCCCAGGGGCTGGCTGAGTTCTGCCCGCCCGGAGTGAGCGGTTTGGCAGACACCTGAGAGCTGGGGATGCTCTAGGCACGCTTGCGGGGAGGCGAGGGACCGAGTAGTTAATCGCGGTTGCCACGTGTTTTGCGGGGGGAGCAATTGCAAGTCGAGGTTGAAGACTTGGAAGTTGCTTAGTTCCGCTCTCTGAAAAGTAGAGGGTTGGCCCTCTGGCAGAATGGGCCCTGTGGGTTTGGAAGAGCTACTGTTAACTTCCGGCCCTGACAGTTCCAAAAACTAGTTTAGGGTGATGAAGTCTAAGGAAATGGTGTCGATGCTCATGGTTTGGCAGGTATGAAAGTGTATGCGGCTCACTTTCACAGTCGAAGACAGAATTCACAGGCCCTGACATCCACCCGCGAAAGAACAGACTTCTGTCTGTCCTTAGAACCCCTGCCATGTTTCCCTGTTTTCCTTTTGCTTTTGTGTCGTGGCCCAGGCGGGTCTTGAACTCTGGTTCTCTTCCCTCTGCCTCCCTGGTGCTGGGCCTGTAGGCACACACCATCAAACCCAGCAACGTTTGTTTTGTTTCTGTTCAACTGCTTTCAGGAGAGGGAGTTGACATATCACATTTCCTCTTCCTCAAGTATGTCTTTTAAGTCTGTAAGATGACAAAACCTTTGATCTGTGTGTTCTGGCTTGGCGCATGCTGAGTGCCAGAGTTCAGCGCCCCATACACACACACCATTTATGTGGTGTCCTTCCACTTTAATTTTTGAGGTCAGGCTTCTCATCAGTGAAGCTCCTCAATCAGGGTAGGCTAGCTGGCCGGTGAACCACAGAGATCCATCCTCTCTGCCTCCCTGGCACTGGTAGTGTAAGTGAGCACCATCTCGCCTGGCATTTCTTTTTTATGGGCATCCATCCATGTTTGGCCTGCATGTATATGTATGCTCCATGTGTGTGCCTGGTGCCTGTAGAGATCAAAAAAAGCAATCAGGTCACCTGGAACTGGAGTTACAGGTGACCGAGAGTGGCCGTGTGGGTTCTGGGAGTTGAACCCATGTCCAGCACTCTTAACCACAGGTCTCTCTCCAGCCCCTTCCCTGGCTTTCTTTACCTATGTTCTGGAGCTTGACTGACGACTATCTCCATAGCCCAGGTAGTCCTTTTAAAAAGTATGCCTTTCGAAAGTGAGTTTAGAGTGGGTGATGTGATTATCCTGCAGAGGCTGTAATAAGTTACTCTTGCTGTCTTTCAGTGCTTGTGAAACTGAACACAGAAGCATGGATATGGGAAACCAACACCCTTCTATTAGTAGGCTTCAGGAGATCCAAAGAGAAGTGAAGAGCATAGAGCCGCAAGTGGTTGGCTTCAGTGGCCTATCGGATGACAAGAATTACAAGAACCTGGAGAGGATTCTGACAAAACAACTTTTTGAAATAGACTCTGTAGACACGGAAGGGAGAGGGGATATTCAGCAAGCTAGGAAGAGGGCAGCGCAGGAGATAGAGCGCCTTCTCAAAGAGCTGGAGCAGATTGCAAACCACCCACACCGGATTGAGATCCAGAACATCTTCAAGGAAGCGCAGGCCCTCGTGAGAGAAAAGATCGTGCCCTTCTACAGTGGTGGCAACTGTGTGACAGACGAGTTTGAGGAGGGTATCCAGGACATCATTCTGAGGCTGACACATGTTAAAACCGGAGGCAAGATCTCTTTGCGGAAAGCAAGGTACCGCACCTTAAACAAGATCTGTGCAGTGCAAGAGATTATTGAAGACTGTGTGAAGAAACAGCCTTCCCTGCCACTCTCGGAGGACGTGCATCCTTCTGTTGCCAAGATCAATTCTGTGATGTGTGAAGTGAACAAGGCCAGGGGCACCGTGATCGCACTTCTGATGGGCGTGGACACCACTGAGACTTGCAGGCACTTATCGTGCGTGCTGTCAGGGTTGATCGCTGATCTAGATGCTTTAGATGTGTGTGGGCGTACGGAGATCAGGAATTACCGGAGGGAGGTGGTGGAGGATATCAACAAACTCCTGAAGTACCTAGATTTAGAAGAGGAATCTGACAGTACGCATGCATTTGACCTGGGACAGAACCATTCCATTCTAAAGATAGAAAAGGTTCTCAAGAGGATGAGAGAGATAAAAAGTGAACTTCTCCAGGCACAGAGCCCTCCTGAATTGTACCTGAGCTCCAAGACAGAACTTCAGGGTTTGATCGGACAGCTGGATGAAGTGAGCGTTGAGAAAAACCCTTGCATCCGGGAAGCCAGGAGAAGGGCCGTGATTGAGGTACAGACCCTGATCACATACCTGGACCTGAAGGAGGCCCTGGAGAAGAGGAAGCTGCACCCTTGTGAGGAGAATCCCCCACACAAGGCTGTGTGGGGTGTCCTTGCAAACCTGTCAGAGATCCAGGGCGAAGTTCTCTCCTTTGGTGGAAACCGAAGTGATAAGAACTACATCCGTCTGGAGGAGCTACTGACCAAACAGCTGCTGGCCCTGGATGCTGTGGACCCCCAGGGGGAAGAGAAGTGTAAGGCTGCCAGGAAGCAGGCTGTGAAGCTGGCGCAGAACATCCTCAGCTACCTTGACCTGAAGTCTGACGAGTGGGAGTACTGACGGTGATGGACCACGGGCTGACTCTGACGGGCCAGGGGCTGACTCTGCTTCTAGAGAGCTTCAGCTCAGGGAGCCTGAATGCAATTTCTATGTGCATATTCAATCTCAGTATTTATGATTTAATCAAATTATATTCAGTATTTCTGCTGCTTTTGATGTTGCAAAACGAATATCATTATAGCACATTAACTTTTCCATCTGGCTCATTATCCTTACAATGTGTGGTTTGTGTTGATTCTGTGTGTTTTTAATGGGAACACAAGAAGGGCAGCATTCCTAATTTTTAAGTGGGTTGTGCAAGCATTAAATGCAGAATTTAAGAGTCTAACTCTAGCTAAACTATGGGCTAACTGGGAATAAAGTCCAAGTATAAAAACAATACAGAGATGTCTTATTACACTAAACAAAGCTGGGCCTTTTAAGTTACACGGCCTGATTGGTCCTTCCTCATTTTGTGGGGTGGGGTTTTTATTTGGGTGGTCTGGCTTTGGTTTTTTTTTTTCTATAAATATTTTTGCTTAAAAAAAAAAGTCCCCCTAGGCTTTTCATTTGAAAGTGGGGGAATCTTATGTACAACACACAAAAAGATAAATGAAACCGAACCAAAAAATTTGAGACTGCTTGAGGAAGGGTGAAAACATCAGCTATACAATCCCTTCAATTCATTTTTGTTTGTGAGATCTCAACTAAAATTGTCCTCAGTTAAAAAGGCTAGGAGCATTTAAATGACACCAGTGCCCTTTCGAAAGCCATCACTGTCTCCCTGTAACCCAAGGAAACCTGTAGTGTCCAGTGTCAGGTACCAAAGCTGAGGAGCATCTGCCTGGGTCATGAATGAGGTGGGCTCCACTTGTCAGTCACAGCTGTGAATGGACATGCCCGTTACACATCATCACTTGCTCCGTGACACCAGAGACTGTTGGTAATGCAGGAGTGCCAGGTCTCTGCAGCTGTCCATGGTGACTGCGGCTGGTACCCTAAATATCTCCTCCTCGGACTTGGAGTGAGGGGACCTGATGACATGAGGATTCCTGTCGGGAGTGGTCTTTGCTGGGCTGCAGTTGGAGCCAGCCAAGTGGCCCCAAGTCTGTACCTGAGTGTGGGAGTGTGGATGAGGGGAAAGCTAGCTATAGACAATAAAGACGAGACAGAATAAAGGGCAGGAGGGCAGACCAGTCAATGCTGAAATGCCACTGAGTATTTTTCACCACTCTTATACCTTAACCAAAAAGGGGAACACAGCATCATGTATATGGAACAAACAGACTTTTCTTCCTCACTCATTCCAGGGGTTCAGTAACCACACCTTAGCTCTAACTTCTTGTTCCCTAGCCTCGAGGTCAGGAGCAGCCACACCTCAGATTCAGGGCTGTTGTTATTTAGACTAAGATGGCCGAAACATCCTTCTGTAGCCACACCTTTGGCCTTTAGGTCTTGTGACTCGCTGACAGCTTTGAACTCTGTCCTTGTGCCAAAGTGAGTGCAGCCATCTTTATGGGCACCCACAGATTCCTCTTTTGACTGAAAATTCATTAGAACCTCTTGGGTATATAAAAGGTTTTATTACTTGTTTTATTCCTTATGTGTGTGTTGGGGGGTTTGGTTTTTCAAGACAGGATCTCTAGTTTTGGAGCTGTCCTGGAACTCACTCTGTAGACCAGACTGGCCTCTAACTCACAAAAATCTGCCTGCCTCTGCCTCCTGAGTGCTGAGATTAAAGGTGTGAGCCATGCCCCTATCCTGACTGTTTTACCCTTAAAGGGTATGTGTGCTTCTGTGACTGTTTTCCAAGCACCCAGCTTTATGGTTGTCTGTTAATGCAAACAGGAATTCCCCAAAACTCTGCAGTGCCTTTACTGTGGGCCCCAGCATCATGGCTATTAAACCCCATTCCGTGTCCCCATTTTATGTGATCCTGTGAGAACAGCCCTTCTCAACTCTGGTGAGCTATGATGTTTTGGGGTTTTCCCCACACACACAATATTGACTTCAAAACTTTGAGAATTCTCTTTAAAAGTATGATGGATGAATGAATCTGCTTAAGTGCACCACTCACAGAACAGTGGGTGCCCTCCTAAAGTCCCCTGTGTGCCCAAAGCCTAGTGCTTCAAGTCTGACTGCAGGAGTAAGGTGAGGGTTTCTGGCCCGCCCGGCAGGCCCCACCACGGCTTCAGCCCTGAATAAACTCGCAGATGATATATTAATTATGAAATGTTGGCATGTTACTAGGGCTTCTTATTGGCTAGCTCTATCTTAATATTTAACCCACTTCTATTAATCCATGTATTTCCTCATGATCCTGGCTTACCAGGGATGCCAGACCTGAGCTGCTTTGCCTGCTATAATTCTGCAGAGAGCGCTTTCCTGTTTGTCCCTGCTTATGTTCTGTTACTGCCCAGCTACATCACTTCCTGCCTATCTGTACAGTCCTCCAGACCTCTATGGTTACCTAGTGGCACACTCCATTCTCTGATCCCCAGACAGGCGTTATTTGTGCAAGAAAGACATCACTACATGCAGGCTTTAGACTGAACTCTGGGGAGTCGTCCCTGAAAGCCACTTTAGGTGCACCTTTCACTCTGTCCCTGAGAGAGACAATCCGCCTTTCTGTGTCCAGTGTCCTGTTGAAGCTGACTTTGTCTCTTTAAAAGTGGTTTTCTGTGAGCTGCCAAGACACCCCACACTGCAGAGTTTGGAGCCTTGCCCAGCTCAGGAAGGCCACACACACACACACACAATCCTCCTTCAAGAACACACACACACACACACACACACAATCCTCCTTCAAGCACACACACACACACACACACACAATCCTCCTTCAAGCACACACACACACAATCCTCCTTCAAGCACACACACACACACACACACAATCCTCCTTCAAGCACACACACACACACACACAATCCTCCTTCAAGCACACACACACACACACACACTCCCTCAAGCCAGTGAGGATTCCTCTTGGCCTTTGGGTCCTGGAGGTGGTCACATGACCTCGCGTGGCTGCTGGGAGAGGCTTTGCCTCCGGTTACAGTTCTTTGGACCCAATTATGTAAAGAACACTAGCAAAGTTCAGACTCTGCTTTCTTGTTCCTCTTGAGATCCTTGTGTGTTGCTGTGAGTCGCTTCCTGAACTTTCTAACTTGGGCTCGCCACTGTAGTAGTTTCGTGGTCATATTGAAGAAACTGTTTCCTGGAGAAACAACTTGGCCTTTGCCAGCATTAAAACATGCCGTCCCTGCTCTGAAAAGAAAACAATGGCTAGGAACATTCAGTCTTCCCTGAAATTCGGTGGACAGCTCTGACTTCTGTTCATTCTTTGTCGGTCTTATGACAGTTACTGTTGAATGGAATAGATGTGTCTATTCAGTTCAGTTTAATGCTCTACTTTACTAATACCTATATTAGTTGTGATGAAGTTCAACAGTTTTTCTCATTTTTAAAAAAGATTTTTTTGTTTCTAATTTGAGGCTGGCCTTGAACTCCTGACCTCCCTGCCTTCACCCGACCACAGGTGTGCCCTGTCACACTCGGCTTCTTGCTGCTTTAATGCATGGTCCCCTGGACTTTTGTTGTTGATTTGAGCCTCAGTTAATTCTATACTTGCAGATTGTGTTTTGTTTTGTTTGAGACAGAGTTGCCCTGGCCTGCTCATACTTGAAGTGATCCTTCTGTCCCAGCCCTGAGAATGCTAAGATGACCAGGGCCGACCATGAAGGCCTGGCCATTTTTAACTGATTGGATATTTTCCCAGAAATAGGGGCTGGACAGATGACCCAGTGGTTAAGGTCACCAACTGCTCTCCAGAGGCCCTGGGTTTAAGTCCCAGCACCCACACCATGGCAGCTCACAACTGTCTATAAGTCCAGTTCTAGGGGACCTGACACCCACGGTAAAACCCCAATGTACATAAAACATTAAAAAAAGACAAACTGCAGAAACAAGGGCTGGCGAGATGCCTCAGAGGTGCAGAGCACTGGCCGCCTCTTCCATAGGTCCTGAGTTCAATTCCTAACAACCCCAAACACAAAATAAGAATTGCAGAGACATTTCCCCGTGATTGACATGCACTCCAGAGTGTTCCCGAAACGCTAGTTCCCACCTCATCACTGTTAACCACGTGACTATTGTGTTAGGGTGTCTATAAAATTCAGTGTTCTCTTGACAGACGCATTACCCCTTAATTATCACTGAAACAAAACAAAGCTCGTAGCTCAGCTTGGTGTAGAAAATGGATATGAATCCAAGTGTGTGTTATGTTCTCTGCTGACCCCTACCTACCTCCTACCATGTCCCCTCATGCTTTGTGACTTTAGGGGAAACCCCTTTATGCCCTGGTGAGCCAGGCGACTCCTTAAGAGCTAAGCATAGTATTGTGTGGCGGTAACAGCCTTGGCTAGGTCCCTAAACCCCAGGACTTATGACGGGCCTGGCACATTGCTGCCTTGTTGCACAGGAGTTCATTGTAGAAAGGAGAAGAGGCTGCAGGATCTGTTCTAGAAAGATCATCTTCCTGCGGATCCTGAAGAAGAAAGCTCAGTCACGCTGCTGCTCGGGCAGCCTGTCTGTGTCCCACACACACACCACACACACCCCCACAGCAGTGGAAGAGTGGGCTCTGGCCCAGGCCCAGGTCAGGGGCTGGCTATTCTGTCTACAACCAGATAGCTCTGCATTGTAGTTCTCAACCTTCCTGTCCTAACACTGCAACCCTTCACCACAGTCCCTCGTGTTGTGATGACCCCCAGCCATAAAATTATCTTCATTGCTACTTCATAACTAACTTCACTACTGCTATGAATTGTGATGTAAGTATCTGATGTTACCCCTATAAAAGGGTCATTGGATCCCCAAGGGAGCTGAGACCCTGTGCTAGGAGATACATGGAACTGGCCACTGTGGGATCGGGCATGTTGTGTAGAAGCCTAGCAGCCCCACAGGACATTTGGGCATCGCTCAAGCAAGCTTGTGCATGGCTCCAGTCCAGTCCTGAATGCAGGGCTGGGTTCCGCCCTTCCTGGTTGGGACGTGTCTGAAGCCATCCATTTCCCATGCTATAATTAGATACTTTACTGGTTAAGCTACCATTACTTCCCGTTGGGCCAAGTGCCATGTAGTGTTTCATATAAATTCCAAGTTCAGAGAGCCTAGCCGCCAGTTTAGTGCCATCCATAGATGGCCAGTCAGTCCCCAGGGGGAAGGTAGGACAATAGAGCGCAAGTCTACATAAATTAATTTACCTGGTGGTGGTGGTGCACACCTTTGATCCCAGCATCCAGGTAGGTGGATGTCTTGAGTTCAAGGCCAGCCTGGTTTACAGAATGAATTTCAGGACAGCCAGGGCTGTTAACAGGAACTCTGGGAAGTCAGTAATGGCTGATGTCTGGTCCCTAAGAGAGGAGGATTTCACCAACTTAAGGCAGAGCATGGGCATTAGGCTTGGGAAAGCTCCCACCGCAAGAGCACTGGGGAGGTAGCTGAGGTTAGACGACTCTCCAGTAAACCCGCGTTCACATCACAGTCCTGCCTCTGTCAAAGCCAGGGCCCTGATGAGGGTGAAGGGCGGGGTGATTCATGGGTGGAACATTTAGCTAAGATGTCACATTGCTCCAAGCTACCAAGTCAACAGTGGCAGCATGAGGCCCTTTCAGGGACAAGAATGCTGTGGCTCTCTTGCTGTGAATCACACACCCGGGATCACACCTGTAGAAATCACACCAGCGTGAAGCTCATGGCTGGCCTCTCCACAGCAGCAGGGCCTCAGGCTGCCCATCCGCCCCCACTGACTTTTACTCCCTTGGTTCATTCACCGTGAGGGAAAGCCTTTGAATATTTCGGCCATTTGCTAGAAGCTCCCTGCTTCCCGCACGAATGCTGCTGGTTGTCTCCAATCTCACAGTCTGCATATGCCTCAGTGCACTCCTTTGAGGACCTGGGAGTCCTTACTGAGCGGAGGTGAGAGTCGTGAACAGCAGCCTGTTTGTAGCCTGGGCACTGTTGCTTTACCCCACATTGCCCGGTCCCGTCTCTAGGTCTGAAGCTGTCTCTACAGTCGTCATTCTAACACTGGCTTGCTTGTCCCTGGCCAGGCTGCCTTG
The DNA here is from genome assembly GCA_030556225.1 of Cricetiscus sungorus. Taxonomy (NCBI): domain Eukaryota; kingdom Metazoa; phylum Chordata; class Mammalia; order Rodentia; family Cricetidae; genus Cricetiscus; species Cricetiscus sungorus. The sequence goes on from JANBXA010000588.1 coordinate 1,865,885, forward strand.
CCTTTCAAGCTGGCCTCTGCACCTTGTAGCCCTGGGCCCTCGTAGGAACTGACACATGCATGTCTGTGGGGTGAGCTATACTTGAGGGTGGTGTCTTAGCATGCACCGGGCACTCAGAAGACACTTGCTGAACAATTAGGCAGAGAGCAGGTTTGTTTAGCCCTTCATGCTGCTCCAGAGAATCTCCAGACTGCAAAGGGCCTTCTCTCTGCCGTCCAGTTCTGCAGTGTCACTTGTCAGGGGCTCTGGTGGGCTGGGGACAGAGCCCCCCTGGCCTGAGTCTCACCCTGCTTCTGGTGCTGCTGCCTCACTATGCGGTGTTGGGTTCCAGCCTGAAAACTCACCTAGAAGAATCCAAGTCTGTGCCGTGTAAATGCTGACTTCATGTCTGTGCTGTGACAAGGGGGTGGGGTGACCGGGCAGGGACTGTGACAAAGCTGTCGGCTGGGAGATGGAGGAGGCTGGCTGGGAGATGGAGGCTGCCGTGGCACACGCCTGTATCCCCTTCCCTGCCTCCTAGGCTCTGGGATCAAAGGTGTGGGCCACCATGCTCAGCTGAGAATAGCATTGTCTTACAGTACACGCATCCAAAACCAGTTCAGGCTAGATCAGGTCTCCTATCCGTCATAGCCGGCACCGGACTAAAAACCCCAAATTTCACTGTTAGCAGAGGCAGGAAATGTTACTGTTCAGAGATGAGAGCGTGTGTAGCCCAACAGAGGGGAGGTGTGTGTGTGTGTGTGTGTGTGTGTGTGTGTGTGTGTGTGTGTCTGTGCATGTGTGTATATATATGTGTGTGTGCGCACACACAGTAAGCTAGGCTCCCAGGTGCTTTATCGTGGAGTGGTGTGTACATAACCAAAACCAAATAGGATCCAAGGCTAAACTGTCCCCTGTGCTTGCCTGCCCCACGTGGGTACCTAATTTATGTGACATGTGAGCCCTGAGCTCAGGGATGCCTGCAGCAGACAGCCCAGCCTCACAGAGGCTCTTGTCCTCAGTTGTCCTGATGCCACCCACAGCTACAGGAGCTTCAGCCCACGTGGCCATCTCTTTAGATCCTGGAGTTTCCACTAGGAAGGAAGGGTCAGCCATGCCTAATCCAAAGCCTTCCTGAGGCCGGGGTCGGGGGGTGGGGGTCGGGGGGTGGGTAGCAGTATGGGCGTGTGAACTGGCCTCTGAGAACACAGGTCAGGGCCTGAGAGCCTTGGACAGACTCTGCCCCTGCTTAGGGCCTGTCCCTTCAGTGACACTGAAGCTCTGCCCTCCCCTCCAGAGCCCTTTCTTCCACAACCACACGCTTTCCCTCAGCCTCAGGCCCCACTGAAGACTCATTTGTGTTCCTTGTGGTGGTTCCCCTTTTATTTTGGGACAGGGGTTCTCTGTGTTGCCCAGGTCACCCTGGAACCCACTCTGTAGACCAGGCTGGCCTGGAACTCACAGATCCTCCTGCCTCTGCGCCACCATGCCCAGCTGCCTTGTAGTGGTTCTGCTGTACTAGGAGGGGTTTGTCTCCCTGACTTCTAGGGCTGCAGGCCTAGGTCGGTGACTCAGGAACATGGCCCCTGCTGACTTGCTGAAGGGCCCTTTGGGGGCTGCCTGGGAGGGTCCAGGACTGCAGCCACCATGTAAGTCTGTGTCTCACTGCTGCCGTACAAAAGAACAGGAACCAGTGATCCTTGCCAGGCTGCAGGACAACCCCAAAGTGCCTGATGTCCCCCATGCGCCTGGCTCCTGTCTAGAGACAGGGTCATCACTAATGACTTGTTAGATGGTTACATCCATAAGGTTCGGAGGTAGAATCAGTCTTGGGGACCTTGGCCACACAGCCTCTGCTGTGGGAGTGGCAGTCTCCCCCTCCCCCTGCTTCCTCCAGCAACGCCCAAGTCTGCCTAAGCTTGCTTCCTTCACCTAGCTCCCTCCCAAGGATGTGAAATGAGGGCGGAGCTTCTGTGGCATCTTTACCCTGCTCATCTGGACCTCCGTGGTGGATGGTCAGGTCATAAACAACAGCGATGGCTGTTCTAGGTCAGGAGGGGTGCAGGCAAAGGGACCCGAGCCTGGCTTTACAACAAACAGGATTGGCTAGGAGACAGCAGAGGCTGAGAAAGCCATGTTCTAGGGGTCAGGGCCAGTGCTGCAGCTGAAGACTCTGCGTCCCTCGCTCAGGTGAAGTGCGGACTCTTAATAGGAAGGATGTTCAGGGCAAGCCAGTATGGAGCAGAGCTGGAGTTTACTGGAAAGGAAATTTTAAACCAAGTGTTAAGCATTGGGTTAATAGAGAAGACCTCAGGGAACAGATAGGAGGGCTCACGTGTGGTTGTGGGCTTCTCTGGAGTCTGTCTCACTTAGGAAACAGTTTTAGTGACTCCTCACAGCTCAGATGGTTGCTAAGGAACCACCGTTCTCAGTAAATGGATCAGAGTGGTTTCTGATGTGCACAGGGTGGGTTATAGCTGACCTGAGCAGGGAATCCAAGGCCGCAAAAGAAACTGTGTTTGGCACAAAGGTTTGTGGTCTTGCTTGAGAGTCCTAGAAAATATCAGAGAAGGGATTGGGTTATATATGCAAAGGTTGCTATATGATCAGACCTGGCCTTAAGCATGCTTCATCATTATTTTAACTTGTTAAATTATTGTGAGTGCAGACATGCTTGTGCCAAGGGCCATCTGAATTCAGAACACAACCTCCAGCGTTGGTTTTCACCTTCTTCTACCTCGCTTGAGACAGTCTCTTGTTCAGCAGTGCTGGGGATCCCCAAATCTCCTGGGGATTCTTCTGCATCCCCCACCCCCCATGGCACATGCCCAGCTTATAGAGTACTGAGGACTGGACCTAGGGCTTCCTGCATGCTAGACAAGCTCTCTACCAACTTAACTACACCCCAGCTCCGTTTTAATATTATCTGAAATAGCCCTATATAAAGACAGTATTGTTTTTTCATAGTAAATTTTGTTGTTTGCCAGAATTTCTTTTTATTTTGGGTTTTTCCAGACAGGGCTTCTCTGTGTAGCCCTGGCTGTCCTGGAACTTGATCTGTGGACTAGGTTGGCCTCGAACCCAGAGATCCTTGTGTCTCTGCCTCCAGGTGCTGGGATTACAGGTGCCCCATGCCCAGCTCTGGCTAAGGAGTCTTGACTTCGGCTGGTAAGAGGCTCCAATCAAACTCTGCAGTGGGGATTGATTGCCTTAGTTTCCCTCGTCTGCCGCCCTGCCCAGGGAGCGCTTCGCCGTGGTGAGAAGGAAGGCCCTGTGTGAACACTGTGGCTTTCTCTGTCTCGTCTTCCTGGCCAGGCCTGGGGCAGGGCAGGTGTCCATACAGCAAGGTGCCCAGGGGCCAGATGGCAGACTGGCCACAATGGGCCCCACCTCCCTTCCCCACCTCAGGCCTGGGCCACAGCAGCTGTCTTGCCCTGGCTCTGGCTAGTGAGACAGGGTGGAGAATGGGGTTTTAGAAAGCCCTAGAAGAGATGGCTCCTGACTGGTGAGTGGAGGAACCTACAGACAGCCCGGTTGCAGACCCCTGGCTGGATGAGTCAATCACCTCAGACCCCGATGACAAAAGATGGTTTGGGCCCCAGCTCATCAAAACCCCATGATGCTTGCAGACAGGAGGTTCTGTGAGTGTAGTGGTGACAGGGCAGGTACGGGTCCTGACCTCACAAATGCATGAGGAGAAAGGGGAGGAACTACTTCTGCAGGGGAGGCACCCCAATTACAGGTTCCCCAGAGAGGGAGGCCCCCTGCGGGGAATAACCATAGGACTAGGACGATCAGAGCCCAGGCCCACACCGCAGAGCCCGCTGGGTAGGGCAAGGCCAGAACCAGGAGGGCCAGGCTCAGAGCTGGGCTCCTGAAGAGCAGTGGGACATTTCAGGATGCTGCATTAACTGTCCCCTCTTGTGGGACAGAATCAAGGAAAGAGGCAGAGGGGGGGGTCTGGGAGACAGTGAGGGCGGCACTAGGGGGGGCGGGCTGCCAGGGTTTGGCCCTCCTGACAGTAAGGAGTTAGTCACGGGACAAGGTCACTGTGTTTAACAGAGTAGCCAGCTGAGCTGGGTACTCAAGGCGCAAGGGTCCTCATGGTCCGGGGCCAGGCACAGCCGTGAGCCTGGG